>JAQQSW010018282.1:0-11279 GCA_028646575.1 Pseudocheirus occidentalis | reverse complement strand
AGTGTTGCTTTCTTTAGTCAGGTTGTTGACTCTCTTTTCATGATTTTCTCCCATCATTCTCATTTCTCTTCCCAATTTTTCCTCCACTTCTCTTATTTGTTTTTCAAAGTCCTTTTTCAGTTGATGTATAGCTTCTAGGAATTCTTCAATTTTCTTGGAAGCATTTGGTGTGGGAGTTCTGAGTTCTGGGCTGTCTTCCTCCCATTCCATGCTTTGATCCTTTTAGTCCACAAAAAAGGATTCTAGAGTTTTATTGCTGTTCTTATTTTGCTTCCTTTTCCTCATGTTGGCCAGTCAATTAATTGGTTGTTGTTTTTTTTTAGCTCTGTGAAACTCTGCTTTGAGGGGGAAAAGCTCTGTTCCAAATCCCTGGGATTTCCCAGCTACCAGAGCTATAAGGGGGTTGTTCCAAGTCCCCCACCTTTGGCTTGCTGAAAGCGCAACCCAGGACCACCACCCAAGACCGCAATCTGGATCTAGGCCACTCAACGCAAGAGCACTTGGCCCTGATCAATCAATTCAGCCCCCCTGCAGAGTCTGCAGGCCAGGGGCTCTGAAGCAACCTGGTCTGGCCTCTGTGGTTCCAGCAGTTCCCTTCCCCCACTGCTTCCTTGCCCCTGGGGCAGATTGGCTGAACTGCTTCCTTCCCCTAACTGTCTCTGATGATTTAAAGATCTCTCAGGCAGGTGCTTTAGATCTTCT
Source organism: Pseudocheirus occidentalis (assembly GCA_028646575.1). Lineage (NCBI taxonomy): Eukaryota > Metazoa > Chordata > Mammalia > Diprotodontia > Pseudocheiridae > Pseudocheirus > Pseudocheirus occidentalis. Next base: position 10,577 of record JAQQSW010018282.1, on the reverse strand, counting down.
TTGAAGTAGACTCAGGCTGAGGCTTGGGAGGCTCAGCTCCTCCTGGCCACCCTGGGGCCTGGCCTGGCCATGGCTGCGGTTTTGGGCTGGGCCAGTCTCAGCTCCGGTGTGAGCCACCTCTCTCCCATCTCCATTCCTCACGCTTTGGGCAATGTGGAGGTGCTGGAGATTGTAGAACCCCTGAAGACTGGCTGCAGGGCGGCTCAGCTCAGCTCAGCCCAGCTCCTTCCCACCACCCCAGGCCTGGCCACGGTCTTGGCTTCAGGCTGGGCCTGCCTCTGCTCCCAGCTGCTGCAATGAGCCCCTGCTGCTGAGCTGCCTTCAGCGAGAGATGTGTTTTCTGTATTTTTGTGAGTCTAAGAGTCCTAGACTTTCCTAGACTTTGTCTGGGTTCATATTTTAAGAGTGTTTAGGGTGGCAGTGTGGGAGCTGCGGGACCTTGCTGCTTCTACGCTGCCATCTTGGCTCCGATGAGGGGGAGCCAGTCTTAAGCCAAAAAGAAAAGACCTCTCCTTGGGTACTTAGTGCTGATTGAGAAGATCATGATTTACTGTGATCTGGGGGTGGGAGAACTTTGTACTTCTGTCTTGTACCCCTTAAGTTCAATTGAGTTAAGGATGATTGGAAACTAATCTCCAATCAAGAAGAAAGAAGACTTTTTGACTGAAAGATTAAGACAATGTGACCTGGGGGTGGGAAATCTTTGACCTTTGTACTTTGTGTCTTTAAGGAGGATTGCTCCTTAAGGATGATTGAGTTAAAGACTTGCCTTTTGTTTAAAACTATGTGGCTACTTTAGTGATAAGTTATGTGTATCTCTGTGAATGCTGTACTTTGGTTTCTGTGAATGTTTTGCCTTAGTTTATTGATGAATAAATAGAGTTCACTATACTATGTGATCAGAAACTTAAAGCTGTTCACAGTAGCAGTCCCCCGGAGAGCTGTTCATGCTTGGCTTTACAGATTTACACTCAGGTTGTCCCACTGTCAAGGCGATACTCTTATGTACTGCAACATACTGCCAATAATATCAGTAGGAATAGGGAAAGTGGGTGGTCTTTTTAAATTCTTTTTAGCCTACCACTACTATTATTTTGATATTTCCATTAGCACAAAACTATTGTCTAAAGCTTATATGTATTTGATTTAAGGTATAATGGGAAGACGATACTCATGGAAAATGAAAATTTGCATTACATAATGGCACTCCATTGGAAAATTTTATAAGTTCACTGAATCACAATTTTTGAGTTGGGAGTCTCCCTAGTGAATATCCAATTAGATCCATAATAATCCTCACTACAATATAATAGACAGAAAAAAAAGCCATGCAGTCTTTAGCTTTGTCAATGATGGGGGCTTGGGATATTGCTTCCTAAGGCCATTTGGTGCATTTTAGGATGGTTTTCATCCAGTCCAATTGTACCTCTTTGAAAATTATCCCTCTCCTCTCTAACACCCCACCTTTTCCCATTCCATTGCTCCAGATTCTGCCCTTTTCAGCTAAATAGAAAGTCTTATCCCTTTTCCAAATAGCCTTTCAGATCAATGACTTTTGGAAAGAAAAAAAGCAAATAAGAAGAAAGATGGAATGAATTTCCAAGAAAATTGTATGCATAATCATCAGGAAAATACACACACACACACACACACATCAAAGTTCAGAGCCCAAATCCTAAGTGATCTTGAACCACTTTGAGTTCAGACAGAGATCACTGGGGCTTCACATGCTCAAGAAAAATTCTTCCTGTGACCACAAACAAATGACATCTTAAAGGTTTGTTTTTATGTTGTTGTTGCTGCTGTTTTCAAAGTAAAATAGGAGCAATTTCTCTTGGGTTCATCTTCTATTAGAAAACAATTGTAGTTCATTCTGCAATTATTTATCCCTCATCTGCAGGATATTTGCAAATCTTTGAGTGGCCTCAGGATAAGTAGATAGAATTCTCATGAAATATGAAGCTTCTTGAATGGAAAGCAGGAAATATTCTCTTTGTATTTTGTTGTTTTTGTTGTTAATCCAAATAAACCACAGCTTTTTGATATCCAGGCAAAGCAAGGCAGAGCTGTGAGCTGTCTGCCGTTAATGAGTCCCATCTTCCTCACTCTGGGTCTGTCCTTCATCTTGTTCAAACAGCATACTCAGACTGTCAGGGCTTCGCCTCTAGCATTTCTAAATTCTCAATTCACGCTACTTTGCTAATGAGCATGATTTTAATTTGGGCTGCAGAGTAGAAAACATTAAAATCCTGTTTCTACATCAATCCACACACCTTCTGAAGTCACTCCCTTCTGGCTGATTATGTATTCATAAGTGCATATCTCTTTGTGACAGAAATATCCCCAAATCACTGGCCAGTTAGAAGTTCTTTGTCTATCATATTCCACTCCCCATTTCCATGTCTCTGAATAGCTGGACCTCCACATCCAACATGCACTTCCTTTTCATCTCAGCCTCTTAAAATCCTTAGCTTCTATTGTTGTGCTGTCATTTTTCATTTGTGTCTGACTCTTCACGACCCCATTAGAGGTTTTCTCAGCAAAGATAATGGAGCAGTTTGCTATTTGCTTCTTCAACTTATTTTGCAGATGACGATACTGAGACAAACAGGATTGAGTGACTTGCCCAGGATCATCTAGCTAGTAAGTCTGAGGCTGGATTTGAACGTCCAGAAGAGGAACCTTTCAGATACCAGCCTCAGTGCTCTATCCACTTTACTGCCTAGCTGGTATATCCCTCAAGAGAACATTAGCTCCTTGAGAACAAATATTGCTTGTTTTGTCTTTCCCTGCCTTATACATGGAAGGCAATTAATGACATCAATAAATGTTTGCTGAATTGAATCAAATCAACCCACAAACAAGACCTCCATTGTATCCCAAAGCCAATTACAAGTAGAAAATTCATTCTCAGTCAGACATTTCATACATGTAGTATATTGGGTTGCTTCCTTCCCCCACTAACACATGGGTCTACCCATAAACTCAGAAGTTGTCTTGATACTAATACTCCTAGTATTAAATTAGTGAGAAAGCCCTTTGCTGATTTTATTTATCTAAAAGATTTTCTCAATTTTCAGTGTTGCCTATGAAGTGCTTTTCTTATTCATATGTCAAGATCTTTTGAAACATTTAACAGTCAGTCATACGCTCAGTCCTCATAGGCATGCCATCTGTTATTTTAACCTTTCTCCTTCTATGCATCAGGGGCAAGATCTCTGTCAGAAGCCTGTATCTGACTTAGGGTTAGGAAGTCCTTGTTTCTGCTTTTTTGATTCCCTTTTGTGCATCCAGGGTTTCTAAACCAATTTTAGGAGAACTCCCCAGAGACATCTCACAGAATTGTATGGGTCTAACTCATATTTTTTTTTCCATGCCCCTCCATACCTACACACAAATCCTTTTAAAATGCAAATAAATCTGTGTGTGCATGAAAGTTGAGCCCAGAGGTCAAAGTCATTGTTATAACATTCTAGCCCTAGAGTTAGAAGGGACCTCAGGTCATATTGCCTGACCTTATTTTACAGATAAAGAAGTTGAGTTCCATGAGGGTTAAGGGACTCTCCCAAGGCCCTAAGGGACCTTGGGAGAGTATAAAAGATGAATGTGAACACTGGTCCCTTTCACTCCAGGGACAGTATTATTTTTCACTGAGCTGTGCCTTCTCTATCTCATGAATGGGCCACATTCTAGTCTTTAATATATGTATGGCCAACAGTAAGCCACCACACACATGACAGAAGACAGCTCCTGCTTTCTTCAAAGAAGGTATTTTTCTTACATGTATCTCAATATTTGTGACCAGTGACTAGTCACAAATCACAGTGATTTGTTTTGAAGACAGAGACTCTATTCTTATCCTGTATTGTTTAGACAGAAGATTCTTCTGATTAGATAGATAGATAGATAGGTGAGATAGATAGATGGGTGAGATAGATAGATAGATAGATAGATAGATAGATAGATAGATAGATGGATGGATGGATGGATGGATGGATAGATAGATAGATAGATAGATAGATAGATAGATAGATAGATAGATAGATAGATAGACAGACAGATAGATAGAGAGACAGATAGACAGATAGACAGATAGATAGATAGATGTGTCTACATATGTATACATAAATATATGTGTGCGTGTTCCAGAAAAGACTAAGACCACTAGATTGTGGTGCCCAGAAAAATCAGCGCCAGCAACAGGCCTGTTGTGGACCTATTTTAAGCATCACAGCTGTCAGAGTTCTCCAGATGAATGGATACAGTCCAATTTATGGACTGGGAAGAGTTCACCCCACTCTGCTGCTCTTTCAGTCTTTGTCTATGAAATAAGGAAATGGCACCCCACAATCCCCAAGGCTTTGTCCAGCTCTCCAATTCTGCTAGATGGGTGGCACCACTGAGTCCCTTCCACTGTGACTCAAAGCCCTCATTTGCAGCCTGCCAAGTGGCTGTTCCAAAGTCCCCGAAGGCAAGACTTAGCTAATTAAGGGCTGACAGTGTCAAGATATTTTGCAAACCAGAGCAATCGGCAGGTTATTTTTGAAAGATCCTATCTCCCGCAACTAGCCAAAGGCTTCCTGCCAGGATGTCAGCCCAAGAGCATAGGAGAGACATTTGATGGCTCACTGCTGAAGAGAGAGGTCTCCCTCCCAAGCACAAGTGGCTGTCAGAACAACATCCTGGGGGAGACAGATGGGAGGCAATATGGATGAAACTGTTTTCCTGTTGGGAAACAAGACTATTACTTGGTATATCTAACTCCAAGGCTAATCCATACCTCAATTACCCAGGATCCAAAGATCTTCCCTAAAACAGTGCTTGTTTGCAATTGATTTAACTCACCAACTTGGAGTTTGTCTAGTAAGAGAGATGCTAAAGAGAGAGGGAAAGAAAGGAGAATGGATTAGGGAAGGAGATACATGACACTAACCTGACTACTTACTTGATAAATATTCACTAAATAGGGTTTAGATTGCTGTGAATGAAAAATCAGAAACATCTTTATAATATGCAGGTGCATGGGAAAGAGAGCTTTTCAGTAATATTAGCCTATTGGGGTTAATTTATATTCAGCCTGTGTCACCCAAAATGCCCAACACAAGAATTATATGAGTAAGCTGACACCCTTCTGAGCGGCACAGGATTGATTGTTCCTTTGGTTTGTCAACAAGATAAATTCTTTGATTGGGATTGTTTGTTCCTGTTTGCAAGATGACCCTGTTTCATAGCGACATCTTTTATTGATCTGGCCTTCTTTTACCTGTTCTGTAGGAGGATGGCTTAAGCTCAGCCCAAACAAGATCACAAGCTCCAAAAGGCTACCAGCTTCCCAGGTCGGTGCAAGACATGCTTAGTAGAAACAGAAAAACGGGTTTCTCATAGATGCTGATAGCTCTCAAATCCCTCAGTAGGTAACACTTTAAAGGCATTACTTGACAATTTCCTTCCTCCCCCGGGAGGAATTAAAGCAGCTGCTGAGTGCTCCTGTCCTGTCACATGGAGACAGAGACTAAATTTTTCAACTTAAAATGGACTCAAAGTGTCAAAATTTATTTATACAGTAATAGCCACAGAAAAGGCTGTGGTTAGGAAGAGATTGGGTAATCACTCCCCTGGGGTCCCTCGTCTGAGCCTCAAGGCTTGATAAAGTGTCTTTCCTATCAGTCTTCATGGGATATGCCCTGGAAGGAGGCTAGTTTTCATCTCTTGTAAAACTGGAACCCTGACATTAACATGGCTGCTGAGACTACAAGGGAAAGCTTCTTTAAAAAAAAAAGAGTTGCTGAAACATCCTCCAGCTCCTCTGGCTTTCAACGCAATTCTTCATTTAAAGAAAGAGTAAAAAAATCGCACATGTGTAAGTTATATTGGATTATCCGCATCTTGAGGAGAGAGGGAGGGAGAAAATTTTGGAACTCAATCTTATAAAAGATGAATAGTGAAAATTATCTTTGCATGTGATTGGAAAAAATAAAATGTTATTTATATTGTCAAAAAAAATTTAAAGAAATTTACAAAAAGAAAGGAAAGATAACTGAAACCGACAAAGATGAGTGATCAATCAACAAGCACTGAAGGGGTGCCTGCAACCTAACAGGCTCTATGCTACACTCTGAAGATACAAGGACAAAAATGAGCCTCCATGAGCTTATAATCTAATGAGAGAGAAAACATGAATGTGTAAACTCCTTGAGAATAGGAATCTTCATTTTTTTAAAATAGCTGGTATTGACTTTAGCATTTGGAATATAATAAACACTTAATACAAACTTACTGACTGGTTGATATAAATGTGCATATAAACACATGCAAATACATGCAAAAAAAGATTATATAAAAGCTAGATGTGTTTGGAGGCATTATGGGAAGACAAGACTAATAATGCACTGATGGTAAAGATAAAAGTTGGTATAAATGTCCTAGAAAGGAATATGGTGTTATGAAATAATAATAATAGTAATACCTAGCATTTATACAGTGCATTAAGGATTACAAAATGCTTTACAAATATTAGCTCATTCGATTCTCACATCTCTGGGAAATAGGTGCTATTATCCCCATATTACAAATGAGGAAGCTGAGCCAAGCAGAGTTTTAAGTGTTTTCCCCAGGGTCAGTCACATCAGCATTAAAAAGAGTAAATGTGAAGAACCCATTATGTCCGCTAGGTGGCGCCACAGCACATAGAACGCCAGGTCTGGAGATGATAAGGCACCTTCCTCAGTTCAAATCTGGCCTCAGACATTTTCCCACCTGTGTGACCCTGCCAAGTCACTTCACCCTGTTTGCCTCAGTTTCCTCGTATGTAAAATGAGTTGGAGACAGAAATGGAAAAGGACTCCAGTATCTCTGCTAAGGAAACCCTGAATGGGGTTATGAAAAGACAGACACAGATAAAATGACAGAACAACAATAATAATAAATAACTGATACATGAAACTAGAGCACTCTGGTGTAAGACAGCATTCTTTCATTTATTCATGCATTCAACCGACCAACAACCCAATCAGCCTTGTAATTGCCATGCACAATGCACCATCCCTGGTGCCCCTACATACTTAATAGGTGGCCACATCCTCCTGTCTCTATCGTCCTGTACGCCAAATCTCAGATCCAGCGTCCTTCTATCTAATTAGACAGCCACACCTTCAGTCTAAGCCCTTATCGCCTCTCCTTGAGATTATTTCTGCAGCCTCCTAATTTGTCTCTGTCCCACCCACTAATCCATCTTCCAGTTCGAAGCTGAGTTTGAAAAGGAACCAACTACCTATATACTTTTCCTTAAGTGTACCTCAATCAGCTACAGATCGGACCCTGGGTAAATAATCTCATTTCTCTGTGCCTCAGTATTTCCATCTTTAAAATGGGAATAGCAAGACATACACAACCTCCCTCATAGTCTCTTCATCAGGTCACTCCTTCCCTCAATAAAGTGTAGTGGCTCCCTGTTATCCCCAAGGATAAAATAGAAACCCCGATATTTGGCTTTTCAATACGGCATGAACTTTTTTTCCTCCTACTCTTACTATACATTAACCTCCTTTCCATATTTTACAATCCAGAAAAATTTTTGCACAAAGTACTTCATCTCCTCTCTCTGTGTCTTTGCACACTAGCTGTGCCAGATACCAAGAATGCCTCATTTCTTTGCTTCTACCTCCCAGAATCCCTCACTTCCTTCAGGACCCAATGCAAATATTACATGAAGTCTTTCCCAATCCTGGCAACAGGTAGCGCCCTAACCACCTTCTAGTTAACACATTTATTTTTCTTGCATATGTATTTATTATATCATGTACATACTTGGTACATACTTATGTACATGCATGTTGTCTCTCCTGATAGAATACCAGTTCCTTGAAGACAAGGGTTTTTCATTTTTTTTTTCTGTCTCTCCAGTGCCTGGCATATAGCAAAGACTGAATAAAGGCTTGTTAATCAAATGTATGTATGTATGTGTGTGTATATATATGTGTGTGTGTGTGTATATACATATGTATCTCAATATGTATATATACACACATATATTTCAATATATACATATATGTATAGATGTGTGTAGAGATACAGATAGAGACAGAGACAGAGACAGAGACTGAGACAGAGACGGAGACCGAGACGGAGACGGACATGGAGATGGAGATGGAGATGGAGACAGAGATCTTTACCCTCACAGAGGCCTGGGGAGGCAGTGATGTTAGAGTACCCACAAAGCTAATTTGTAGTCAAATGAGGCATGGGACCCTGGGTAAATAATCTCATTTCTCTGTGCCTCAGTATTTCCATCTTTAAAATGGGAATAGCAAGACATACACAACCTCCCTCATAGTCTCTTCATCAGGAAAGATATTAAAGTTCTACTGAAAGGCGAATTATTATTGGAGCCCTTATGCCAGTAAGGTGTGACTTACAGGGGAATTGTCTCACTCTCTTGGTTTAGCGATTGCACTAAGAAAACCTGGGAAGATGCATGGATTCTCAAAGTCTGGAGCAATTAGCTACATATCGGGTTACACATGTTACTTCATTCTTCATTCCATTGTTGTTTCCTGTAGGCATCAAATTACTTGCATTTGCTTTGTTCATTTTCTGTTTGCTTGATTTCCTGTTATTGACCCACATCCACTGAAGCTCTTTGAAGACTTTTTAATCTCAACGGCTTGTTTGTGTAGCAAGGATTACCCTGTCCCTAACTACCTAGAGACAAAAAGTGTTATGTTTGGCCCCTCTTCCAGTTTCTCTTACACCCTTGAGGAGGTTTGAGGTGACCAGGGTCTCTGCCATTGGCTCCATCTCCCATCAATGGCACCCTGCCTTCACTTGTTTGTTTGGTTTTTTTTTGCTTTTTTTTTGGAGGGCAGTTGGGGTTAAGTGACTTGCCCAAGGTCACACGGCTAGTTTTTTGTGTTAAGTGTCTGAGGCCGGATTTGAACTCAGGTCCTCCTGACTCCAGGGCCGGTGCTCTATTCACTGCGCCACCTAGCCGCCCCCCCTGCCTTCACTTGTAAGAATGGTAGCCTACACTCCCTTTCCATTCAGACATTTAACAGTTTGATTAGCTTTTACAAAGAAATATACAAACGAATTGCCAACACACAGCACATAACTCTACTATCACCACCACCTCACACAATGGGGAGGGAAAGATCAGGCTTACAGTTTGTCCCAGTTTCTAACTGAACATAGCCCCAAAGTCCAAGTCCAAAACCTCTCTTGGTCTTGGGTCCCTCAGGGCTTCCCTGCTGGGGAGGGGGGGGGGGGAGATATCCATCCTAGAATCTTGGCTCCAAGATCTCCATGGCTTTGTTCCAGATCCAATGGGAATTCTACCTCCTTCATCTGAACATGAAAAACAAATAGACACCACAGGATGATATCTTGGGGCCACCAGGAGCAAAATGCAAAGAAGGAAGATAGCCATTCCCTCCTCCCAAGGTTAGTCCATGGTGCCCACAGTATGCCCTTCTCGGAAAGTCCCTCAGCAAATGTCCTAGACTGGAAGTGTATTAAAGATGCAGTCTGTCCCAGTAACATAGTCTACTAAAAAAATCTACTCCCAACCAAGTGGTGGGTAAAGTGCCTCCATGTTAGGTGATCTGATGATGCTGCCAATCCACATTATACTTAGCACAGCCTGGTATACAAAAGGTAATGTAACAAATATTTGTTAAATTGAAGTGAAATGAAGTGAATTTAAAGGGAAGAGCTTTAAGAGAGAAAGGCCGATTCAGAAAGTAAACAGCCGATTAAGTAGGTGGTGGCTGAGAAAAGAATTCAGAATTCTGGACCACAAGTGAAAATGTAGGAATGATAGGCTCCTGTATTTGCCTGGAGACTTGCACGTCTAAGTAAAAGGGCAAATGTAAAGGAACGGGAAGAGAAAATAATGGCCTGCGTACTCCCACAAAATGGAATATGACAGTGAATAGCTATAACATAAACAAGAAAAGCTAGCGCCACAGACATGCAGGAGTTCAAAGGGCACAAAATCTAAGCAAGGATGCAGCAGTACAATCGGAGTACTCATGAACGAGCGAATGAATCAGCGATTCAGTGAAGGAATCAATGGATCAGAGTGAAAGTCATTTATTTTTATAACATTTGGCTACAAATTGAAAAGTCAGATCACACCTGCTCCGGACTCCACTTCCAATCCCTCGATCAGTTAAGTGCCTCAATCAATAGAGTACTGGGCCTAGAGCCAGGAAGACCTGAGTTCAGATTTGGTCTCAGACACTTACTAGCTATGTGACCCTAAGCAATTAACTTTACCCTGTTTACCTCAGTTTCCTCATCTGTAAAATGAACTGGAGAAGGAAAAGGCAAACCACTCCAATATCTTTGCAAAGAAACCCCAAATGGGGTCACAGTCAGATATGACTGAAAAATGGTTCCTTTTTGTGTTTTTCCTTCCTCATTAGAATGTAAGCTATTTGAAGGCAGAATCTTTCTTTTTTTTTCTTGAATTTGTGTTCCTAATGCTTAGCAATCTGGCACATATTAATAATTAATAATTTTATAATGATATAATTCTAATATAATGTTATATATTATGTACTATACAGCATATGGTA
>JAQQSW010018281.1:0-11279 GCA_028646575.1 Pseudocheirus occidentalis | reverse complement strand
CACCTTTTCACCAATGGACAGAGTTCTATACTTAGCCCTAAGTTACTGATCTATTTAGCACTAAGTATCTGATCTACTTAACCCTAAGTATCCTATCCACTTAGCCCTAAATATCCAACAAATTGATTACCATTACAAGGAGTTACTAAATGACTGAGTTACTAAATAAATATACTTTGTTTAAAACTATGTGACCACTTTGGTGAGAACTATGTGACCCAGTTTAGTGTTAAGCTGTTGAGCTGTGACATGATGAATGCTGTATTTTGATTTTCTGTGAATGTTTTGCCTTAATGTGTTATTGAATAAATGGAGAGTTCACTATACTGTATAATCAGAACCTTGAAAGCTATTCACAGCAGCAGTCCTCTGGAAAGCAGCTCATGCTTGGCATACAGTTAGGGGATGTCTAACATAAGCATGTGAAGACTTTCCTTGGTAGAATGAGAACAATTTGCCCCCATAGGAGGAGACAGACAGACAGACAAAGAGACAGAGAAACAGAGAGAGACAGACAGAGACAGACAGACAGACAGAGGCGAAAGAGAGAGAGAGAGAGAGAGAGAAAGAAAGAGAGAGAGAGAGAGAGAGAGCAAGAGCGCACCTGGTTGACTGGGAAGACAGCTGTAACCTCAAAATAATATGGAAGTTAGGAAGAAATGATGGTTAGGAGGGAAATTCTTAAATAAACATTTATTAAATGCCTATTATGTGTCAGACATTATGCTAAGTGCTGGGGAAACAGCGTAAAAACAATAATCCTTGCTTGGATCCAAGAGTACAAAAAAGATAATGGGTTCTATTTTAGACATACTGAGTTTAAGATGTCCATAGGGCATTCAATTTGGTATGTCCAATATTCAACTGGAAATGTGAGATTGAAGGTCAAGAAAAATGTTATGATTGTATAAATAGATCTGAGAGTCATCTGCACTGCAAAGATATTTGAATCCATGATTGTTTATTATCAAGCAAAATAACATAAAGGAAGAAAAGAAGAAGGTCCAGGACAGAGCCTTAGGGAACAGCTAGAGTTAGCAGGTGCCACATGGATGAACATCCAGCAAAGGATAATTAGGAGTAATCAGATAGGTAGGAGTCAAACTACATGAGAACAATGTCATGAAAACCTACAGAAAAGAGAGTCTCAAGAAGTAAAGGTTGAGTGAGAGTGTCAAAGGCTTCAATGATGTAAAATTATGGGGATTGAGAAAAGGTCATTAACTTTGTCAATTAAGAGATTACTGACAATTTTGAAGGAGACAATTTCAGTTTATGGAAGAGATCAGAAGCCAGAGTGCAGAGAGATAAAAGGCATCTGAAGACACTCAGGACATGATTTTATGTAGGGCTCCATTCTTGGAGTGTCCTCTGTGGATCTGTTGGTATCTGTGCTATGATTCTTTTATCATGCTTGCTAAGGCATTAAGAATAGTAGACAAATATCAACAATTTACTCATTCTTCTATACTTTTCAGTTTTAAACTCTGTCAATTAGAATCACAAGACTCCATTCATAAAAATAAATAAATAAAATGAAATTACTAATCTTTGTAAGGTGCTCCCCATTCTTGGCCAAGATCATATCATATCTGTATTTTAAAATGTGTTCAAGAAATCTAAATCCTGTTCTTAGACATGATATTCTTGACTAGCCGTTCACTTCCCCAATTTCCTTTGTTTTCTGAAGACTTTGTTCCCTATTGACCAGATTGATAAAATCACATTTATGACCCTAACATGTTCTATTTTTTAATCTAGGATATCATAGTCCTTAACATTTTTTAAATGTTTTCTGGCTGTGTCATTATTGCCCAGGTGATTAACTAGAAATGAGTAGTAATCACAATATTTAACACATTCAGCATCATACTCTGCAAACAAATCCCAAGAATATAGCATTCCCTTTTAATACTATGTGTTGATAGTACTGTGTTAAACATTGAAGAAATGTTCAGTTGGCTATCTTATCTAAAATATTACTTTTTTAAAAATTTCCATGAGGAATATATGTGTGTATCACATATTCAACCACACACATGTGTGTCTGTGTAAGACATCAAAGAATCTGAAGACTGCTTTGATTTTGAGCACTAAACAATTTAAGTAACAAAATATAACACTAGGGTTTTGAAGCTGGGTGCCTTTCTTTCCTATCTTTACATAGATCCTCTAACAATTCTCTGTATAAAGAGACTCTCAGAAGTTATTAATGGACTTCATCTATGAGAGATAATATGAAAGTTATATACCCCAATTCACTATACTTCCTGCTGCCAAAACAATGGATAATGCAAGAAATATGAGCTTTGTATTTTAGCACCACAAATTATAGTAGTTTAGTATAAATGTAATATGTTCTACTGTACAGAATGGCTTGGAAAGAATTGAAGAAGGCAGAATAAGTAAAATATAGAGCCAGGCCTGTGGAACAGAGAGAAGACATGGTTGTAGATATTCAAGGATATAAGTTTCTAGCAAATTGTACCAAAAATAAACATTTTGAGTAATTATTTGGTAGGTTCTCAGTGCATAACTTTAATTTCCATTTGACTGTAGAAAAATAATCTGGAACAGTTACATGAACTAGTAATGGTAATAGGCTTTTTCAGTGAAGTGGCTCTCATCTAGTGTGTAAAGTAGAACTTCTCACTCTCTCAGCTTAATGAGTTTAATAAAACTTAATGAAACATCTTCAAAGCTAATGAAGCACTTTAAAATGCAAAACAAAGGAAAAATAAAGGGCAGGATACTGGTGCCAACTAAAAAGGGCTGGGGTTCTGTGGTAGGGTGGAACCATCTGAATGGAAATTTAGGAGAACAACTCTGTTAAATCATTGTATATTTTATACAGCTCAGAGAAAAATGTCCATCGAGAATGCAAAATCAACATTTTCTGGAGGGATAAAAGTTACAGAATTATAGATTTTTAGAGATGGAAGAGAAAGAAATGGATCTTGGGTTAATAATCAGCAACCATCTATTATATCCTGTACCTGAAAAGTAATCCTTGCTGCAACATGCCCTCAAAGTGGTCAGTTTCACTTCTATTGAAAATTTCTACTGAAGAAGGATTCATTGCATCTTGAAGCAGCCCTTTCCATCTGCAAATAGCTGTAATGTTTAGAATGCTTTTCATTAAATCAAGCATAAATTTGTCTTTTTGTAACTTATAGCTTTCGTTCCTACTTCTGCTCTTTTGGAGCAAACAGATCAAATGTAATGCTTCTTCCACAATACAATCTTCCAAGCATATGATCACAATGATCATATCCTCACCTCATACTCACTAGTCTCCTCTTCAGGAGGCTAATGATCTCAAATTCTTTCAATCAATTTTTATATAACATGGAGTCAAGACTGTTTATCATCATGAATGCCTTACCCTGGAGTCTCTCCATCTTAGCAATGACCTTTCCAAAATGTGGTATTAAAAACTGAACATTAATCTCTCACAAGGGCTAGACTATAGTTATCACCTCCTTAGTCCTGGAAACTATTTCTTTCTCAGTGAGTCTCAAGATTTGGCTGTAATCTCATATCAGTGCATTTTTTAATTGGGCTTATAATTCACTAATACTTCCAGATCTTTTTCAGATACACTTGTGCTTAAATATAACTGCTTCATCCCATGTTTATGAAGTTGATTTTTAAAAATATTAATATATAAGATAAATTTCATCACATTTGATTTGGCACAATAACCTAGGCAAGATCTTTTGGATTCTGATTCTGTCATACATAACATTAGCTATTCTTCTCAAATTTCTGTAGCCTTCAAAACTGATAAATTTATCATCTATACTTTTAGCCAAATGATAAAAACAAATAAATAAATAACCTTCATGGGACCTGGAGAATAAACCTGAGGTGCTGCACTGAAGAATTTTTTCCAACATGATAGGAAAACATCAGCTATTACTATTTGAGATCCATTTCTCTCTGTTACTTTGTGGGTTCTGTAGCTCTAAAATTTGTTTAGAGTCATATTTTACAGATATTGGAGTTGTTTGGTGCAGAAGCTCATGCGATTTCCTGCTTCTACTCTGCTATCTTGGCTCTGCCCCCCACAATTACTGTTTGAGTCATAAATCCAATGAGAGCTAAATCCATTTAAATATACTATATAATTATACTAGATGAAGGAAGGAAGGAAGGAAGGAAGGAAGGAAGGAAGGAAGGAAGGAAGGAAGGAAGGAAGGAGAGGGGGAAGAAGAGTGAGAAAGAAAGGGAAAAAGAAAGGAGAGAAGAAGGAAAAAAGGATGGTAAGAAGGGAGGGAGGAAAAAAGAAAGAGTCTACATTCTCATAGTAACTATATGCTTATATGGTATTAGTATATTGTGAACAGAGCCTGTGGCATCTCTTATTCTGTGTCAAATACAGGGCTGACTGTTGAAAAGCTTACGATAAGCTGGATATGCCAGATTATAAGCAAGAGACAATATACCTGAGCTAAAATTCCATGAACTTTTCAAAATATTAGACTTCCTCAGCCTACATAAACTATGATGGTTAAGAAACTTTGCCTATATTTGCTTTTTACAATAGACATTAAAAAGGAATCTTGACACAGAAAATTTCTGGTGATCCCTAGACCTAGGAATTTACAAATGCACTTTAGCTTATTTTTATTTTGTCCTCGAAGATAGCTTGCTCTAAAACATGTCTAATTCAGACTGACAAATTGAAGTCCACTTTAAATCAGTGAAAAGTATGAATTGCATAGTTTGCAAAAAGCATTTTCATGAATTGCACACCATAGTTTATACAAGGCTAAAAAAATGTGTTTCGTTAAGATCTTGTATGAATGAATATATCCAAATTTATAATTAGGATTGTATTGCCACCTTTTTGAAAGACAACATGATACAGAGGAAAGAGTACTGAGTTCAGAGTCCAAGAATAAGGATTATAATACACTTAACCTTTCTAGGTAATAATTTACTTACATGTAAAATGAGAAGTGTGGGCTAGTTTACTACTGATATCACTTCTAACTTCAAATCCATGATCCTATGACTCCTAGTTGTGTCCCTTTTATTTACCAAATTAGGAGTCATGTACTTTCCATGACACCATAGCAGAATTTTGAATATTTTATTTACAGGGAAATTGATATTAGAGCTGAATGGGAACATAAAAGTCATCTAACTCAGCCCTGCAATTGGGCAACTGAAACCAAGGGCTGGGGAGGCTAAACAATTTGCTTAAGGGCATACAGATAGTTATGTCTTGAAGTCAGAAACTGTCTTTTGCCTCTCTTTATATCCCCATAGCTCAGCATTGTGCCTGACACATGGTGTAGATGCTTAACAAATGTTTATTAAATGATAGCAAACTGCAGAGTCTGGTTTTGAACAAAAAAGCTTTGACTCTAAATCCAGCAGTCTTTCCACCACACCACAGTACTGCCAACTGAATCTTCATGACCAATCTTCGAGAAGTGAGCTTCTACCTTTATGTTGGAAGTCCTAGATGTTGTAAGTCCATGGTCATTATTCTTTGGGGTCATTTAGCTGGAAGAATCCTCCTTTTTATTGCTGCCCTGAAAATCTCTTTACTGTGCCATGGGAAACAGTGTTGTCTCCTTTATGAATGTGCATGCTAAATATAATCCTAGAATAACAGACTGAATTAGAATGTGTCCTTAAACACTATCTGGTAAAAGCTCTCCTGTCACTTCTCTATTGATACTCAGAGAGTTTACATGATTTTGACCAAACCCAAGTTGGCCAGATAAAATACAGTTCTACAACTTATCCAAATTATATTGTGAAAGAAAAGTGTTTAACAAAATGCTCTAAACCACTACTGATTAGAGAAATGCAAATTAAAACAACTCAGGTACCACATCACACCTATCAAATTGGCTAACATGACAAAATAGAAAAATTATAAATGTTGGAAAAGAGGTGGGAAAGTTGGGACATTAATGCCTTGCTGGTGGATTTGTGAGCTGAGTCAACCATTCCGGAGAGTGATTTGGAACTATGTTCAAAAGTTTATAAAACTATATATATACCCTTTGACCCAGCAATACCACTTCTAGGTCCTTATCCCAAAGAGATAGTTAAAATGGGAAAATGATCCACAAGTACAAAAATATTTAAAGCAGCTCTTTTTGTGGTGGCCAAGAATTGGAAGTTGAGAGGATGCCCATCAATTGGGGAATGGCTGAGCAAGTTGTGGTATATGAATGTAATGGAATGCTATTATGTTATAAGAAATGATGAGCAGGTAGACTTCAGAAAAACCTGGAAGGACTTACATGACCTGATACTGAGTGAAGTGAGCAGAATGAGGAAAACATTATACACGGTAACAACCACATTGTGTGATGACTAACTTTGACAGACGTAACTCTTCTCAGCCATGCAAGGATCTGAGACAACTTCAAAAGACTCATGATGGAAAATGCTTTCCATATCCAGAAAAAGAACTATGAAGTCTGATTGCAGATCAAAGCATTCTATTTGCTCTCTGTCTGTGTGTGTGTCTCTCTCTGTCTCTCTGTCTCTGTCTCTCTCTGTCTCTCTGTCTCTCTGTCTCTCTGTCTCTCTCCCTCTCTCTCTCTGTCTCTCTGTCTCTCTCTCTCCATCTACCTATCTATCTCTTTTTCTCTCTCTTGTTTTTTTTTTCTTTCTCATGGTCCTCCCATTGGTTCTAATTCTTCTTTACAACAGGATGAATATGAAAACACATTTAATGTGAATGTATATGTAGAACCTATATCAGAAAGCACAACATCTTGGGGAGGGTAGAGGGAATTTAAAACTCTTTAAGTCTTATATAAGTGAATGCTTAAAACTGAAAATAAATAAATTAATAATTTAAAAAATAGGATAGTGTTTAATATAGCTCTGTGCCCCTATCAATTCAGGTAACTCATACATGCAAAGTAATAATTAAAGTGAAAATATGTTGCACATTTCCAAGAGTAATTGGTGGCAGAAAGGAAAAATAAATACCAAGCAGTTCAGAATTTCTAGAGAAGACTCTTTTTATAGGTCAATTCAAAGACATAGCTCTTCTGATAAGAATCTGTCCTCACAACAGTTTGAGCCAACCCATTCATCTTAAAGGTTACCCTAGTCACTGAAACTTTGCAAGTACTTTAGGAATATATATATTTTGGGAACTATGCAGAGGACAGGAGAATAAGGATAATGCAGAGGATATGGAGAGACTGAATGCAGGAAGACTAGGAGGCTATTGAAAAAGGATCTGGACTAAGTTAGCTGTCATATAAATAAGGAAAGGGTGATGAATGAGAGTGATGGATTAGAAATGACTTGGCAAATGATTGGATATAGTAATTAAAGGGAGAGTTAAGAATCAAGAATGTTAATCGAGGTTGTAAAACAGAATGTCTGGGGGGGGGTACTGCAGTACCTTAAACAGAAATAGGGAAATTAATAGTAAAGGTGCTATTGAAGAGGAAGGAGAAAAAAATGAGTTCTTTTCTGGACATGTTGAGGTTGCTATTTTGAGGCGGATATGTCAATTAGGTAGTTGAAGCAGCATTGGAAGCAAAGAGAGAAATGAGGTTGGATTCATAGATTTGGGAATCATCTGTTATAGGATAGTTGAATCCCCTAGTACTTGATGAAGCACAGTCCCTGGAACATTGTAGGTACTTAATAAATGCTTATTGACTGACTGAATGACAGGTTATGGATGATTAATGGGATGAACTTACCCAATAAACAGGAAGAGGACTGACAGACAAGTCATGAAAGCCACAGGAGAGGATGATCAACATTTTCATTATTCCAGAGGCCAAGAAGGCTCAGAACTGAGGAAGAAGTGGTTGGATATGACAATAGACATTGTTGGTAACCTTTTCAGAGAGCAGTTCAGTTGAATGATAGAGATGGAAGCTAAATTACAAGGAGTTAACAAGTGAGAGACAAGAGAGGAAGTGAAAGAAAGGAATGTGGACAGATTTTCATACTAGTTGGTCTCTGCAAAGGAGGGGAGTTAAAGAACAATAGATTGTGTGGGAAGGTAAGTCAAAGGAAGAGGTGGGGGGTTTTGTTTGTTTTTAATTTAAGATGCAGAACACCTTTTGGAATGTTTGTAGGAAGTACTCAGTTGGTCAACCAGTATTTATTAAGTTTTTCTCTGTGCTAGATATTCTGTCAAGTACTAGGGATTCAAGTGAAGTCAAAAGTACAGTCACTACTCTCAAGGAACTCATTCTACCAGAGGTGACAACATGCAAATATTGCAAATCAAAACATACATACATGATATATCTTGTACACAGCACCCTGGAGATGAAAGGTGATCTCATAGGGAGAACAGGGGAAAAACTCAGTAGGATGTGGAATTTTAGTTGAATATTAGATAAAGACCAATAGTGGAAGAAGACGTAAGGGCTTGCAGGAACAAAGGCAGCCAATGAAAAGACATTGAGGAGGGAGATTGTTGTGTGTAAGGAACAGAAAGAAGGCAGTATAGCTGAATTTTATCACACACAAAAGGAAGGAAAGTTTCAAAAATCCTGAAATTGTAGGAAGGGGCCATCTTCTAAAGGGCTTTGAATGCCAAATAGAGGCTTTTACTTTTAATCCTAGAGGCAACAGGAAGCTACTTCAACTTATTCAATAGCGAGGGGATGCTTTCAGATCTACAATTCAGAAATATCATTTTGGCATCTGAGTTGAGGGTGGACTGAGACAGGAAAAAAACTAGAAGCAGATAGACTGACTGGAAGGCTACTACAACAGTCTGGGCATTTAAAAGAAATGAATAACTAAATAAAACTACACTATGATAGAGTCTTATACAAATGATATTGTAAAATTTAAAATGGCAAGTTGTGGTAACTGAATGGATATATAAAGTAAGTTGAGAGGGAAATCAAATTTAACACCATGGATGTGAGCCTGGGTGATTAAAAGGATGCCTTTGACAATAATAAGTAAGTTGAAAAGGTAGAAGATTTGGAAGGAAATATGAGTTCTCTTATTGAATTTGAAATCCCTATGGAACATCTAGTTCAATAGATCCAAAAGGCAGGCAGTACTGGGAGGTGGGGGCTTAGAAGAGAAGTTAGAGTAGGATATGGGGATCTTGGAATCATCTTCATGGAAATGATACTTGATTCTACAGCAGTTAATAAAGGTAGAAAGGAAGGGAATAAGCATTTATGTAGTACCTACTGTGTGCCAGGCACTGTGCTAAGCACTTAGATCTCATTTAATCTTCACAACAATACTGCAATAAAGGTACTATTTTCTTCCCATTTTACAGTTCAGGAAACTGAGGCAAAGAGAGGTTACATGACTTGTCCAGACTCACGCTGCTAATAAATGTCTAAAGCTGTATTTGAACTCAAATTTTCTGGGCACCAGACCCAGCATTCTATAGTCTGTGCCACCAGTCTTCGTTCAAGGTATTTCCTTGGTAATGTACTCGCCAAGCAAGATAGTATGGAGAGAAAAGAGAAATAGGTTCAGGAGAGACATTTTAGGAATATCCATGATTAGTAGGTGTGAGTTATATCAACTAGACTGGAACCAGCCTCTAACCTGTGAGTGGACAGAACCAAACAAACGAAGTAGGGTAGAAACAGGAAAGTCAGGACACAAAGAGAAGTTGAATTAATTTAGGAGTGAGCAAAATGTAGTATGTATACAGAAATCCCTCTCCTATGAAGGGGTGTTAAAGGCTGCCACGTCTGGGACCACTTACATACACAAAAAGAGTTGGTTCACAACACAATAATTGTTAGATCTTGAGCTAGTTTTCATGTTTGGCATTTCTTGGAACAATACAGGCATTTGTGGGTCGTGGGGGAAGTCATTGTCTCAAGTCTTAGTGGTCATGGTCACCCTGTGAGGAATAGGACCAGAGCTCTGTGGCAGGAACAAGAGTACAGTACCTGTTAGTGATAAGGAACAGGGATTGTGAACATGTGATGGATGGCCTTGGGAAATAAATCTCTCAATGGTGTTGATCCAAGCAATGCACTTTGCCAGAAGGTGATATCATCCTAAGTACAAAGGATTATTGGTATGCCAAGCTCAGGGAACAAACTTCTTGTTAGGTTTTAACTCTGGAAAACCAGGATATCTCTAAAATATTTTAACTACTGGATAGAGAACCAGCAAAGAAAAATGAAAAAGAATGGTCAGACTGGTAAACAGACAATCAGGACAAAGTAACATCAGAAAAGTGTAGAGAGAAGATAGTATACTGGATAAGAAGGTTAACAACAGCAGCACTTCTACACAAAGTTCAAAAAGGATGAAGACTTTGGGGAAAGGGTATTCGATTTGGTAATCAAAATATCAGGAATAATAGTTTCAGTCAAATGATGAGATTGCAATTCAGATTTCAGAGGGTTTAGAAATCAATGAAAGGAATAGAAATGGTGGCACCAATAGTGAAGGACTTTTCTCATGGAGTTTAGCTATGAAGGAGGAATATTCATATAGGATCATAGTTAATGGATCTAGAAGGATCAAGTGAGGATTCTTTTAAGAATGGAGGATAAAAAGTTGGGTTCATAGGCAGTAGGGAAGGTGCCAGTATATAAAGAAATTGAAAATTAGAGAGAAAGTAAGAGTGTTTGAGGAGGCAATCTTCTAGACAAGAAAGGATGGCATAGGATCACTTGTAAATGTAGACAGAGTTGTCTTTGCAAGAAGAAAGGCCACTTCTATGATAACCAGGGGTAAAGGATGAGATTGGGAAAAATGTTTGAGTGAAGGGAGATGAGGAGGAAAGATATATTCAATGGTGTCAATTTTATTAGGTAAAGTATGAGACATTGAAGGAGCCACTACATAGGGAAAAGGGGAATAGTGGTGAAAGAGAGACAGAATGATAATTGAGACAGTCTGCTAGAGGAAATTTGAGGGTACAGGGTCAACAGGACAAGAAGAGGGATTGGACTTGATTAGAAGGGTCATTTCTTCATAAGAAAGAATTTAGGAAGAAAGAATGGAATGGTATACATATGCTCTAGAACGGTGGTTCTCAACCTGTGGGTAGCGACCCCTCAGGGGTCACCTAAGACCATCGGAAAATACATATTTCTGAGGGTCTTAGGAACCAAGACACTGCTCCTCTATCCATCTCCAGGTGGGTCTGCCCACATGCAGATACACCCACATAGGCATATTTTTTTTTCAGGGAGGGAGACAGTTTTGATTTATTGAAGTTGCTTTGTGAGAACAAATTTATAGCTCAGGGAAGCAGCTTCTGAGGGGAATATCAAATGGTTAAAAGGTTACAAACTAGCTTTGATGTCAGATGACAGCAAAAA
>JAQQSW010018280.1:0-11279 GCA_028646575.1 Pseudocheirus occidentalis | reverse complement strand
AGATAGATAGATAGATAGATAGATAGATAGATAGATAGATAGATAGATAGATAGAGAATGGATCTAGGATTTCATTGGAAGAAGGAACTCCCAGATAAGGAAACTCTCTATACCAGTCCAGATATGTAGGTTGCAGTGAATAGAGTACTGGACTTGGAATCAGGAAGACCTGAGTTCAAATCTGACCTCAGATATTTACTAGCTGTGTGACCCTAGGCAAGTCACTAAACCTCTAGGTCTGTCTCAGTTTCCTCAAATGTACAACAGAGATTATATAACACCCACCTCCCAGAGTTGTCATGAAGATCCTTTGTGATCATATTTGTAGAGCATCTTGTAAACCTTAGAGTGCTATGTAAATGCTAGCCATTAAATTGGCACCATTTTTACAATTTTAGCAAGTCTTAGAGAACACACTGAGATGTGTATTGCCCAGGATGACCTAGCCAATATACGTTGGAGGATAGATTTGAACCCAGATCTTCCTGGCTTTGTGAAGCTTGGCTCATACTTTATATGGAAACACTGAGACCATCCACTGAGAGCTCGCTCTTCTCTCCATCTCAGCCTCACATCACTCAGACGATGGCTTTCACTTCTTCCTCCTTCACCTGTCTCACTTGAAAAGGTGGTCCTTCTACTTGCCAAAGCAGACTCCTTTGCAATCACCCTTATCCCATTCCAATGTGATTTCTCAAACAGGCTGTTCCTTATATCATCCCTACCTTCTACAGGTCCTCCCTTTTCTACTTCTTGTTTACAAATATACCCATGTCTCCCCCATACTCATGACGTAAATTTCACTCAACTAACTCTACTAGCTATACAATTATTTTTAAAATTAAATTGAAATTCACTGGTGTTCTAATGATATCTATTAGGCTAGACCAGTCTGGAAGACAGATGCCCAAAATACATTATGTCACTAATACTAGAAGAATTATAGGAGCATAGATTTAGAGCCAGAAGAAACTTTGCAGGCATCTAATTCAATCCACTTATTTAGACTTAGGTGACTTGACTATGGCCATACAGATATTAAACGACAGACCTGGGATGTTAACCTAGGTGCTGTGACTGCAAATATTAGACCTGTTCCCTAAGAGTGTGCCTGACCAGACCACAGACAGAGTGTCCTATCCATTATACCATGTCATCTTCCTGTTGTCCAACAATGACCCTACACTAAGCAAAATAAAGAATCTAGACCTTAGAGCCCAGGAAATGTTCTCCTGACATAGTTTAACAAGTTAGGGCAGACCAGTCCCCATGATAATAGACAAGGTTTCCAGGAAGAGAAAGTCAGTGATATTCAACTCCAGATAACTATTTAAGGTAGAGATAATCTCCAGGACATGGAGCAAGTGCCCAATAATATCCTCCAATACAGTCCAAACACCACCCGCTCCCCACACCCATGCATTTGCACAAACTGAGAAGATTCAATGGAACCACTTTCCAAAAAGGTTTTTTGCATTGCCTCTAAATGTTTCCCTTTAATAAATAAAATTAGAGCAACTTTTTTCATCAGAAATTCCCCCATGCATTCCTGCTTAATCTAATCTCCTCTCTAATTTTTCCAGCTTTCAACAAGTAAAAGAAAGCACGTATGTGCGCTCGCACACGCGCACACACACACACACACACACACACACACACACACCTCCCTTTGAAGATACATTTTAATTTCTCATTCCCCTGAGTTAGAAAAATCTCCGGAACTAGGTGTAGTTTTGAAAGCTCAGGAGATTTCATCAACATCTTAGGAGATTAGGTTTCACTCTTCCTCCATCCATCCATATCATCTCTCAGTTTGACAGCACAATTAAAAACACATATATTTTATGTGCATGAATGTCCTTAATTCCACTAATTATACAAACTTGAACTGTAGACAGAAGCAGAATGGAGTGTGGAGGAAGGAGGGGTTGGGGGCAGGGCAGGATACCAGGCAATAGGAGAACCTTCTTACTGGTGCCTCTGCCTATGGAGCATATCATATTTTTAGGAAGTAGAAGGGGGAAAATTGCACTCTGGACCAGCTTCAATTGCTTCTGATACCAAGGGGATATCCATTCTTTAAATAGCTTTCATGGTTCTTACTTGTCAATTGACATAAATTAAAAACATACTCATGTTTGTTCAATTTTTTTTCTTTCATTAGCTCTTCCTATTTTCCCCAACCAATGTTGTTGTTGTTTTTAATTTGCCTCTATGTTGGGGTGCATCATTTCTGCTTTTTTTTCCAGGAAGAGTTTTCTCATTGCTCTTGGTCTGGGTCTCTTCACTGTGGCCAGAGGAACATTTTAGAATCGTAGAATTTACACTAGGAAGAGGCCTTGGAGGACGTCTTTCCCTTTCATTCTACAAAGAAGGAAACTGAATGCCAGACAGGTCAAATGACTTGTCCAAGGTCACACATCTAGGGATAAGATTTGAATACAGATATTCTAATTTCAAATCCAGAGCCATTTCTACTGTGCCACGCTGTTTTTAAACCTTCTGTCCTAATAAACAATCCAAAAGTGGGAATTAGGCTCAGAGATCATGATATTTATTGCTGGTGTTGTTGCTGATTTCTTTTGAAAATAGAATTCTTTAGTTCTTATGTTTTAAATGACAAAATTCTAATTTAAATTTAGATTAGATTTAATTTTAAATCTACTAAAACTTAAATTAGAAATGTCTTCATTTTTAAATTAGGAAACATGTTATTGTGTTACATATATGCATACGTACATACACATTACACACACACACATACATTCTATAACAAATGTACATATATTTAATTTTACAGGCATTTTGACAATACAGGTGGATAGATCACCAGGCCTGGGTTCACTTCCAGCCTCAAACATTTCCTAGGTGTATGACCCTGGGCAAATCACTTATCCTGGTTTGCCTCAGTTTCCTCATCTGTAAAATGAGCTGGAGAAGGAAATGGCAAACTGCTACAGTATCTTTGCCAAGAAAACCTCAAAATGGGGTCAGGCAGAGTCGGATATGACTGAACAGGAACAAGAATTTTGACAATAACAGTCTGTCAACAAGCATTCATTCAGAGTTTGCTGCATGCCAGACATTGCTCTGTGTGCTTGGAATCCAAGGAAAGGCAACAATCATGGCCCCTTTTCTCCCTCAAGAAGTGTTCATTTTAAGGCATAGGACAACATGTAAATAACTAGATAAGAGAGCATCCTCAAAGCCATTAAGCCCCCTAGGCATGGAAACTTAACCAGTGATGGGGATTCTAAATCCTCTGATTATTCAAAGATTATTTTTGGGCTGAGTAACCCAAAGAAACACCCTCCTCTGCTCTGCTCCAAGAAACTCTCCTTCTTCTCCTGTAACAGATACCGTTCCGCCCGCTTAATCCAATCCAATTCACCAAGCATTTGGTAAACACACAAGTACCGTACAAGACATTGGAGACCCACAGTCAAAAACAAAACAGACTCTATCCGAGGGGAATATTGTGATTTTGTTTAGCCATTCAGTTATGTTTGACTCAGGAGCAGACCCTAGCATGCCAATGTTGTCCATGGGGTTTTCTTGGCAAAGAAATTGGAGTGCTTTGCCATTTCCTTCTCTTTAGGAAGTAGAATTAAGGGATCTAGTGGAATTGGGGGGCACAGGAAGTCAGTAGGAAGGATAAAAAAGAATATAGCACAAGTAAAACATTAAATGACAAAATTTGTAAAAAAAAAAAAAAAAAAGGCACCCTTGCCAGCGGATTAAGGAAGATGGAGGTTAAGTGACTTGCCCAGAGTCATACCACCTATTAAGGGTCTGAGACCAGATTTGAACTCAGGTCATTCTGACTCTAAGCCTGGTACTCTATCCTCTGTGCCATCTAGCTGCCTCCATGGCATAGAATATTGCATAGGAGCTTACATTCCATAATTGGAATGAATATGGTAATGGATAAAACACTGGATATGTATCAGGAAGACCTGAGTTTAAATCCTACCACAAACACTTAATGACCCTGGGATAGTCACTTATTCTCCCAGGGCCTCAGTTTTTTCATCTATAAAATGAGGTGAGGGAGTGGACCTAAGGTTCCCTAAGGCCTCTTGTAGCTTAACTCTGATCCCTAGGATCATTTCTACTAATAGGTCACAATGACAGGATAAAAAAATAAAGTGCTGGGATGGCTAGGTGGCACAGTGAATAGAGCACTGACCTGAGTCAGGAGGACCTGAGTTCAAATCCAGGCTCTTAACACTTACTAGCCACGTGACCTTGGGCAAGTCATTTAACCCGAATTGCCCTGCCCCCCCCTCAAAAAAAGGGGGAAAAAGTGCTTTGATGACCATGTGAGTCATTACCATCAGCTAACTTGGCTATGTTGAGGAAACAAATTGCTAAGTGTCTATCACAGCTCATTGCAGAAGATTAATCTATCAATAAGTATTTAATAAGTGTTTACTATCGCAGTTAGGTGGTATAATAGATAGAGAAATGAGCCTGGAGTTAGGAAGAGTGGAGTTCAAATCTACTATCATTCACTTACTGGCACTGGGACCCTGAGCCATATTTAAGTACTGTCTGGATTCAATCTTTGCCACTTGTGCTAATTTTG
Organism: Pseudocheirus occidentalis; assembly: GCA_028646575.1. Taxonomy (NCBI): domain Eukaryota; kingdom Metazoa; phylum Chordata; class Mammalia; order Diprotodontia; family Pseudocheiridae; genus Pseudocheirus; species Pseudocheirus occidentalis. The sequence continues at coordinate 6,691 of JAQQSW010018280.1, read as the reverse complement.
GCCTAACAACACCAAGAAGACACAGATTCTTCACCAGCCAGCACCCCACCATCTGTACATGAAAGCATCAGTTATGGCAAATGTAGGAATATTGAATGCTGTGGATAAATCCACTTACCCTTGCAGGACACATGAATGATGAGATTGATGTACTCAGTGAAAGCGCTAGCTCAGTGTTTGGGAGGCTCTGAAAGAAGGATATCCGGCTGTCTGCCAGTCTGTACAGAGCTGTTGTGTTGACCTCATTGTAGTATTCCTGTGAAACCTGGACAGTCTGCCAGCACCATGCCAGAAACAGAATCGCTTCCATTTGAATTGTCTTAGGAAAATTCTGAAGATCACCCGGCAGGATAAGGTACCAGATACTGAGGTCCCTTCTCACGCTGCACTGCCAAGCATTCCAACTCTGCAACAGAGAGCGCAATGATGGTGGACTGGCCACATTGTTCAAATGCCAAACATGAATGCTGAAAAGAATATTTTTATGGAGAACTCAGTTTCTTCATTTATAAAACAAAGATAAGAGTAGCGTCTTTCTCCCAGGGTTGTTACAGGGCTAAAATAATATTTGTAAAGGCTTTACAAGCCTTAAAGTACAGTATAAATGCTAGTTAATATTATTAGAGGCAGCTAAGTGGATAGAGTGTTGGGCCTAGAGTGAGGAAGAGTCATCTTCATGAGTTCAAATCTAACCTTAGACACTAGCTGTGTGACCCTGGACGAGTCACTTAAGCCCTGTTTGCCTCAATTTCCTCATCTGTAAAATGAGCTGGAGAAGGAACTGATAAAACACTCCAGTACCTTTGCCAAGAAAACCCTCATCAGGTTATAAAGAGGTAGACACAACTGAAATGACTGAACAACAAAAATTATTATTTTTATTATGGTTATTATTATTACATATTACTATTACCAGGCATAGATTGACAGCAAAATTCTCTTTCTTAGATCTATCTGGAGTAGGTGACCCAGATCTTTAGCAATCCAGAAAACCTGGCTATTACTGGCTTTTTGTTTTTATTATTGGCTTTGAAGCAAAATTTCAATAGGTTGTCTCTGTTTTATGACTGAGCATACCCCCCACTCATAAATGTCAATTTTGCTACTTATTTTTTACAAATTTTGCCATTTAATGTTTTACTTATGTTATATTCTTTTTTATCTCTATCACCATCACTTCCCACTGACTTCCCGTGCCCCCCAACTCAGGAGATATAACCCAACACATTGGTCATGCCTGAAGACGGCCCCATCCTGCGCCTCTAGAGCACGCAGTCTTGGCCGCTTCCCTATCACTCTTTCAACCTCATGCTCGGTTACCAAACTGATCTGAGCTCTGAAGTTTGTCCACATTTTCCTTTACTTTATTGTGGTAATTGTGTAAATCATATTCCTAGTTCTGCTTACTTCCCACTGCACAAATTCTTGACCTTGTTTTTCCCAAGTTTCTCTAATTATTCGTGTCATTTTTAAAAGCAATGATAGACCATAAAATAAATTGCTCTTATTTAACACAATTACTTTATAATGTATAGAGAACATGCATCTAAGTCAGGAAGACCTCGGTTCAATTATCATCTCTGACACATAGTGGCTGTGTGACCTTGAGCAAGTCATTTAACCCTGTTTGCCTCAGTTTCCTCATCTGTCAAATGAGGTGGAGAAGGAAAGGACAAACCACTCCATTTTCTTTGCCAAAAACAAAACAAAAATAAATGGAGTCACAAGGGTCAGACACAACTGAAAATGACTAAACAACAACAAAAAGACTAAAAAAATTTCAGAGAAGGTGCCAACCTGCTTTGTGAGGAGTTTCCTATACTGATGAAATCACAATTCCAGTCATTATCCCTTAAACAATATAAAACTGTTTTGATAATTACAGCTTTATGTTACACTTTGAGATCTGATCATGATAAACCACCTTCATTCTTTTAGTTTTAATTCCCTCTAATACTCTCAACCTTTTGTTCTTTCAGATGAATTTTGTAATTATTTTGTGTTGTTCTATAAAGTAAGCCCTTGAGGTAGCTTAATTGGAAGGGCACTAAATGTGTAAAACAGCTTTAGGCAATATTGTCATTTTTGTTATATTGATACAACCCTAACGTGAAACATTAATGCCTTTCCGATTATTTCCATCTACTTATTTCCATACAATATTTTAATATTTAATATTTCTACAGAATATTTTATTTTTAATATAGAATATTTTAATATTATAAGTCCTGTGTGTGCCCCTATGGCTCAACTCCCAAAAATTTCCTATATTTTATATTTACTTTAAATGGAATTTCTTGTTCTATCTCTTCCTGCTGAGTTTCATTAGTAGCATACATACAGACAGATAATATTCATGGGTTTATTTTATATTTATATTATTATATTATATTTTTATTTTATATCTTGCTTCACTGGTTTTGTTTTTTTACTCTATAGAATTCCTTAAATAAACTAGAATAATCATCTTCAGATAAAAATAATTTTGTTTCCACTTTACTTGTGTTTATTCTCAATTTATTTCTCTTGTCTAGCTAATAATTTTAAAATCATATCAAATAATGGTGGTGACAATGAACACCCTGATCTTATTAGTAAGCCTCCAAGTATTTCTTCATTACAAATTATGGTAGTTCTTGCTCTTCATATCAATATTATTGATCATATTAATGAAAATTCTTTATTCTTATGCTTTGTAGTATTTTGAACATAAATGAATTCTATATTCTACCAGAGGGTTTTTTCTGCTTCCATTAAGACGATGATGTGATTTTAATTATTTTTGCTATTAATATAGTCTATTATATATAATTTTCAGAATTATAATTACTTATCATTGTCAATATTGTCTTAGTTATTAGTTAATAATTGTCTATAATTATATTATATATAATTATACATAATATAATAATATATAAAATATAATTATATATAAATAATTAATTACTAATTGAATCACCTCTCTAATCCTGATATAAATACAAACTGGACCTCGTGAATACTCTTTTTAACATATTGCTATAATATCTTTGCTAATATTTTTTCATTGTTTTGCATCAGTATAAAATAATTGTATTGGTCTATAGGTTTTTTTTTTTCCCTTCCTAATCTCGCCTGGGTTTAGGTATTGGAATCATATTCCTTCAATCAAAGAACCTTAAATATTTAAATACTGGGTCATTCCATGTTGAAGAGAAGGATTGATTCTATCCTAGTCACATTACCTCCTACATATAGCAGAATTTAGCCTCTCTATGGGTGATTTATGGAAAACTAATGATAGAATCTATTTTAGCCCTTTATTTTAATTCTGTTGGAGCTTTATATTTTCAGTATTTCTTTTAAACAATATATTGTTGAAATCTGCTTTTAGATTTGCTGTGTTACCCTCCTCTATTTACAGATTAATTTGTCCCATTCACATTCCCAGTTATGATTATTGCTTTTTACCTCCATTGTAGCCTATTATCCTATAATAATATATATTTCCCCTCTTCATGCCCACTCTTTGCAAAGATAAAGAAGGTGAGGAAAGAATAGAGCTGGAGTTAACAGTGGTAATCTTTAGTGGTAATGGGGTCTACTCCTCTTACCTACTCTTCACTCAGCCCAAACCCAAACCCAAACCCATCAATGGGTCTTGTCATTTTTCTTCTTTTATAAAAATGTCTCTTTTAGTAATTGTGTCTCAGAAGATGACAGTTGACTTGTGGTTGCGTCATTTCTGATTCTTTGTTGCCCCATTTTAGGGGTTTTTCTGGAGTGGTTAGCTATTTATTTCTCCAGCTCATTTTACATACGAGAAACTGAGGCAAAGAAGGTTAAAGTGACTTACCCACAGTCACACAGCTAGTAAGTATCTGAGGCTGGATTTGAACTCATGAAAATGAATCTCCAGGGCGTCTAGGTGGCACAGTGAATAGAGCACTGGCCTTGGAGTCAGAGGACCTGAGTTCAAATCTGGCCTCAGACACTTAACACAAAACCTAGCCGTGTGACCTTGGGCAAGTCACTTAACTCCAACTGCCCTCCAAAAAAAAAACAACCCATGAATCTCCACTATGCCACCTAACTGCCCTGAAGGTTGACTTACTTGTGACTACTCCTTCCCCCCCCCCACACACACACACTATCCCCTTTCTCAAATTACCCTATTCCATCTCCCTAACCCAGTTCAGTTCCATTTTTATTATATTAACTTGCATCCTATATTCTTTTTCCTTCAACCTTCCCTTTCTCAGTTGACTGAATTATTAGGTTCATGTGCTATCTGCTCCCCTGCCCCTACCTCCATGATAATCAGTTTTGTTACTACCGTGTACCAACTACAAGCAATAAAAAGTTCCTCCCCACTCTTCATGACTTTTTTCAGTGCATTTCTTCTCCCCTTTTCTTTTCTCTCTGAAATACAAAACCTAACCAGTAACACATTCAGGTGTTCATTTTGTCATCTTTGTTTCCTCTTAAAGCTTTGAAGATGGTGGGATTCTGATGGAACAATAACACCTCCCACCCCACCCTCCACACACACACTCCCCAAGTTTGGGAGCATTTGGTCATCATTTAACCCTTTCAACTTGCTCAAACTTTTTTGTTTCTCTTCTTGTTTGCATTTCAAAGAATACTACCCTGTGCTTATTTTCTCAACTGGCATGCTTAGAACTCAGTGATTCTATTAAAAATCCACAGGACTCTGGGACTGTGCTTTGCAGAATGTTCATCTTAGGTGCATATTCTTTTTATTCATTCATTTATCTGACTTATTGCTTTGGTAGATTCATATTCCAAATTTTCCTTTTCAAATCTATAAATATTGTATATCTAGTGTGGTCCTTACTACATTTCCTTGGTATGTGAGCTCTGTTTCTGTCTCTGTCTCTCCCTCTCTCTCTCCTTGTCTCTGTCTCTGTCTCTGTCTCTGTCTCTCTCTCCTTGTCTCTGTCTCTGTCTCTCTCTCTGTCTCTGTCTCTCTCCCTCTGTCTCTGTCTCTGTCTCTCTCTGTCTCCTTCTCTTTCTCTCTCTGTCTCTGTCTGTCTCTGTCTGTCTCTGTCTGTCTGTCTGTCTCTCTCTGTCTCTCTCTCTCTCTCTGTGTCTCTCTCTCCCTCTCCTTACCCCCCCACCTTAGACTGTTTGCAGTTTGTTTTCTTTGATTTGAAGTCAGATGTTTTAAAATCATATTTCTAGGTGTTTTAAATTGAGGGTATCTTCCAGAACCTGTGCATTTTTTCTATTTCTACTTTCCCATCAGTACTAGTAGTTCTAGGCAGTTATATTTTATGATTTCTTGAAAAGTGGGATCCTAATTTTTGTTTGGGTATGGCTTTCATGTGGTCAAATGATTGTTAAGGGTTTTTTTCCTCCTCAAACTTTTCCAGGTCAGTTGGTTTTGATAAAAACCACATTTCCCAATTTTTTTAGTGTCCTGATTTTGTTTCAATATTTCCTGTTGTATCACTAATCTTTTTGAGTTCAGTTTGCTCCATTTTATTTTTCTGTGTGTCTGATGCTTCTGTAAGCTTTTCCATTTTCCATTTTAAGTTATTTATTCTCATTCTAAGCTTTTCCTCAAGACCTCCATTTTTGTTCTTTATTTCTTTCTTCACTTACTCTTTTCTTATTTAGAATCTTTCTAACTAATTCATTTTCTTTCTTTATTACACTTAAAATTTTTGCAGAATCATTTTCTTATGGAATTTTATGATTCTCTTAACTCATTTCTCATTGTGTTAGATTTATGATGACTGACAAAGGTACCACTCATTTCTATTTCTTTCAAACTTTCCTTGGCTCTGAAATTTCTGGAGTTATCATCACTCTAATATCTCAAGGCAAGACCAGGTAGAAGTGGAGGGTTCCAAGAAACCACAACAGGTTCTCATTCCCAAGCCTGGAGTGGGGCAGGTAGTAAACCTCATTGATAATTCTTTTTGGTCCTCCCTCATCAAATACTCTTGGTCTGGATGACCCAAGGCAAAGTTCATGGTTCTCAGTAAAGTGTATGATCTTGAGATTCTGTTTTCTATACTCTTTCTCACCACCCAACTGGAATCCTGGTGACCTCCAGATATATGCCCCTTTGCTGGACTGGGACCCTGTGCAAAGGCCAAGTTCTGTCCCTTTCCATAGTGCTAGATAAAGTGGTTTCGTTCAGGCTCCATATCTCACTGTAGTCCCCAGCTAGAAACAGCTTTGCTAGTGCTAAATTCTGTCCCTTACCACAGTACTTGACTAGCACACTATGCCCTGCCACAATCCTAGAAGCTAGGCCTAGACCTTTCTTCACCCTGTTGCAGTCCCAGACATGTCAAAGGTCCTGGCAATTGAAGATGTCAGGATTCTGAAACAAGGTTCTGTTCACCTAGTTCTGGATTGGACTTTGAAGGAGAGATTCAGGAATCTATTTGTCACCAGTTCAGACCTAGATCATAGTTAGGTCATTTGCTGGATTAGTTTTTGCTGGTATTAGTGGGTTGTAACAGCAATCAGTTTAGCAGATACTTAGCACTTAGGAACTTAGGGCTAAATACGGAAGGTGTGAGCCCTGTCCACTGTTGAGAAGGTGTGAACTCCCCTGTTGACGTGGAAGAAGGGGATTGGCTGAGATAGAAAGCCAGTATGTGTATATAAAGAATGATTCCAGAGACAGAATTGGAATTTTCCTGTTGGAAAAAGCAGGATTGTCTCAGCATCT
>JAQQSW010018279.1:0-11279 GCA_028646575.1 Pseudocheirus occidentalis | reverse complement strand
CAGCAGCAGACTATCATTAATTTAATTTTTAAAGAAACTAATGTAGTGTGATGCACCCTACTTTGTAGCCTCACTCATGAAATAACATTCAAATCCCATTTCAATTTAAAATTGTACTGTTTATATAAAGAATAATAAGAGGGGGGCGGCTAGGTGGCGCAGTGAATAGAGTACTGGCCCTGGAGTCAGGAAGACCTGAGTTCAAATCCAGCCTCAGACACTTAACACAAAAAACTAGCCATGTGACCTTGGGCAAGTCATTTAACCCCAACTGCCCTCCAAAAAAAAAAAGAAAAAAAAAAGAATAGCTGTAGAAGAAAAAACATACAAATATTTCAAAAGACAAAGTGATAGAGAACTATGTTAAGAACAGCAATAACAGCTAAAATTTGTACAGTGTCTATTTTGTCCTAGATTCTGTGTTAAGAGCTTTACATATTTTATCCCATTTGATTGGCACAACAACTTTAGGAGGTAGCTGCTATTATTATCCCCATTTTACAGAAGAGGAAATTGAGACAAACAGAGATTAAGCATCTTGCCCAGGGTCACGCAACTAGCAAGTGACTGAGTTTGGATTTCAGCTCAAGTCTTCCTAACTCCAGACCTGACACTGTATAGTACTATTTACCTGCCCTATTTTTTTTTCTTCCAAAAAATTTTTTTCCTCCTATTTTAAAAATAAAGTGACAGTTCTTCATTTTTTTCCAGAGTGAAAAAAAGTATTCTTAATATTCTAGAACTAAAAAGGTAGATGATTGAGTTATACCATTTATGTATGAAAATTTGAAAAGCAAAATAATCTATTATTTGGAAATTGAATCCCATATTGTTAAAAAATAAAAACATTTGTCCTTTCTGGATAATTAAATACATCCTAGTCACAAGTAACCAAAGTTATTTGTTGGATGTTGGCTTGTCACTTTACAAAGTGACTTAGTGTAATCTTAAAAATAAACGAGGAGATTTCAACCTGAAAAAGTCATATCAACTACAATGCCTGGCATCATAGTTCTTCTAACTATATTCCTGAGCTTTGCATATGGAGTAGTAGTGCAAAGAAATATACACACAATTACAAAACACTTTTCGTATGAATTGATTCAGATCTAAATAATTGTAAAAACATCAGTTGCTTGTGGCAGAGTGGAGCTAAAATAATTAAAATAACAATTTTACCTAAATTAATTTACCTATTTAGTGCCACACCAATCAATCTATCAAAAAATTATTTCATAGAGCTAGAAAAAGTAGTAACAAAATTCATCTGGACGAACAAAAGGTCTAGAAAATCAAGGGAATTAATGAAAAGAAATCCTAGGGAAGGTGGTCTAGCCATACCAGATTGTAAACTGTATTATAAAGCAGTAGTCATCAAAACTACTTGGTACTGACTGAGGAATAGTGTAGTGGATCAGTGGAATAGATTAGGAACATGAGACACAGTAATCAATGACAATAGTAATCTCCTATTTGATTAACCCAGAGACTCCAGCTTCTGGGATAAGAACTCACTATTTGACAAAAACTGCTGGGAAAATTGGAAAATAGCATGGCAGAAACTGGGCATCTTACACCGTATACCAAAATAAAGTGTAAAGGGGAACATAATCTAGATTTAAAGGCTGATACTGTACGCAACCTGGGAGAGCAAAGAATAGTTTACCTGTCAGATTTATGGAGAAGGGAAGGATTTATGTCCAAACGAAATAGAGAGCATTACAAAATGCAAAATGGATAACTTTGATTACATTAAACTAAAAAGTTTTTGTACAAATAAAGCCAATATAACCAAGATGGAGAGGGAAGTGGAAAATTGGGAAAGCATTTTTACAACCAGTGTCTCTGATAAAGGATTCATTTCTAAAATAAACAGAGAAGTGAGTCAAATTCAGAAGGTTACAAGTCACTCCTCAATTGATAAATGGTCAAAGCAGTTTTCTGAGGAAGAAATTAAAGATATCTATAAGCATATGAAAAAATGCTCTAAATCACTACTGATTAGATAAATGCAAATCAAAGCAATTATGAAGTACCACATCTCACTGGTCAGATGACAAAACAGGAAAACGATAAATGCTGGTGAGGATGTGGAAAAATTGGAACACTAATGCATTGTTGATGGAGTCGTGAACTGATCCAACCATTCTGGAGAGCAATTTGGAACTATGGCCAAAGGGCTATAAAAATGTGCATGCCTTTGACCCAGAAATACCACTTCTCTGGCTGTACACCAAAGAGGTCATACAAGTGGGAAAAGGACCTGTGTGTACAAAAATAGTTATAGCAGCTCTTTTTGTGGTAGCAAAGAATTGGAAATGAAGGGGATGCCCATCAATTGGGGAATGGCTAAACAAATTGTGGTATGTGAATGTAATGGAATACTATTGTGCTATAAGAAATGAGGAGCAGACAGATTCCATAATAACTTGGAAAGACTTAGATAAACTGATGCTGAGTGAGGAGAGCAGAACCAGGAGAACTTTGTACACAATTATAGACACATCATATGTATGATGACTAACTTTGAGAGACTGGGCTCCTCCCAGCAATGCAGGGTTATAAGATGACTCTAAAGAACTCATAATAGAAAGGAATATCTACATCCAGAGAAAGAGCTATGGAATCTGAATGCAGATTGAAACAAACTACTTGCTCTCTCTTTTGTGTTTTGTTTTGTTTCATTCCTTCTTTCTCATTTTTCACTCCATTGTTTATGATTTTTCTTTACAACTTGACTAATGTTTAATGTGAAGGTATCTGTAGATCCTATATTGGATTGCATCCCACCAAGGGTGGGAGTGGGGAGGAAAAAGGGAGAAGAAAATTTGGAGCTAAAGGGATTGTGAAACAATGTTGTAAACTAAAAGTAAACAAATAAATTTTTGAAAAATAAAGGAACCATCACATATTAGAAAAAGAAAAAGAAAACATGTTACAGGAGCTTCTTGTTTCAGTAAAATTGCCCTTCTAGAACACTAGAGATAGCTTAGTGATATATTTGTTGACCTTTTTTTTTATTAGTTTGTGTTTATGTTAATCCTTGATATGTCTTGCCTGTCTATTGCCAATAGAAATATCTGAGTCTAAGTCAGGCTGGCTCTCTGTGTTTGTGATGAATAGATTTTTCTTCCCAAATAGACTTCCCCTACAGCCTTGAAAAAAAAAGAAATATAATATCATTATTATGGTTTACTTTTCAAATGAACATTAATCCAGTCTAATTTGTTTCAGGTTTTGAATATATGGGACTCTGGTAATTTGCATAGTTTCAATAAGACTTGAATATTAATTGAATAAATGTTGACAATATTCTTCAGAAATTACTAATTTGGTATGTTAAATGACATTCGCAGTTTTTTTCATTAATTCCCTTGATATTCTGGACTTTTTGCTCTTCCAGATGAATTTTGTTATTATTTTTTCCTAGTTCTAGGAAATAATTCCTAGTATGGTGCTGAATAAGTAAATTAATTTTGGTAGAAATCTCATTTTTGTTATATTTTCTTGGCCGATCCGTAAGCAACTGATATTTTTTCCAGTTGTTTAAATCCAACTTTCTGTAAAAAGTGTTTTGTAATTGTGTTCATATAGTTTCTGGATTTGTTTTGGCAGCCAGACTCCTAAATATTTCATATTGTCTACAGTTATTTTAAATGGAATTTCTTTTTTATCTCTTGCTTTTGGGTTTTGCTGGTCATATAAAGAAATACTGGTGATTTGTGTAGGTTTATTTTATATCCTGCAACTTTGCTAAAGTTGTTAACTATTTCAAGTAGTTTTCCAGTTGATTCTCTAGGATTTTCTAAGTATACCATCATATCATCTGCAAAGGTTGATAGTTTTGTATCCTCATTGCCTATTCTAATTCCTTCCATTTCTTTTTCTTCCCTTATTGCTAAAGCTAGTACTTTCTAGTACAATACTGAATAATCCTGTTGAAAATGGACATCCTTGTTTCACTCCTGATCTTATTGGGAAAGCTTCTAGATCAGTGGTTCTCAACCTTTCTAATGCCATGACCCTTTAATAAGTTGTATGTGGGTGTGTCTGCATGTGGGCAGACCCGCCTGGAGATGGCTAGAAGAAGTTCCTAAGACCATTGGAAATATGTGTTTTTGGATGGTCTTAGGCAACCCCTGTGATCCCTGTGAAAGGGTCATTCTACCCCAAAGGGGTTGTGACCCACAGGTTGAGAACTGCTATTCTAGATAGATACTACTTGTCATTTTAAGTTAAATTCCATTCATTCTTATGCTCTCTACTGTTTTTTAATAGGAATAGGCACTGTATTTTGCCAAAAAATTTTCTGCAGCTATTACAATAATCATTTGATTTGCTAGTTTTGTTATTGACATGTCAGTTTTTCTGATAGTTTTCCCAATATTGAACCAGTCCCGCATTTCTTATCTCATGTGGACACAGCATATTATCTTTGTGATAAATTTTTGTAATTGCTTTGCTAATATTTTATTTAAATTTTTGCATCAATATTCATTTAGTAAATTGATCTATAATTTCCTTTCTCTGTTCTGGCTCTTCCTAGTTTAGGTATCAGCATCATATTTGTGTCATAAAAAGAATTTGGAAGGACTCTGCCTATTTTTCCAAATAGCTTATATAGTATTGAAATGAGTTATTCTTTAAATATTTGGTAAAATTCACATGTAAATCCATCTAATCCTGTAGATTTTTTCCTAGGAAGTTCACCCATGGGTTGTACAATTTCTTTTCCTAAAATTGAGTTATTAAATTATATTATTTCCTCTTCTGTTATGCTGGGCAATTTATATTTTTGTAAACATTCATACATTTTACTTAGATGGTCAGATTTATTGGCATATAGTGGGACACAATGGCTTCTAATTATTGTTTTAATTTACTCTTCATTGGTGGTGAATTCACCCTTTTAATTTTTAATACTGGTAATTTAGTTTTCTTTTTTCCATATAAAATTAACCAAAGGTTTATCTGTTTTATTGGGGTTTTTTTTCATAAAACAACCTCTTAGTTTTATTAGTTCACAGTTTTCTTACTTTCAATTTTATTAATCTCTCCTTTGATCTTCATAATTTCTAATTTGGTATTTAATTGGGGATTTGTAATTTGTTCTTTTCCTAGCTTTCTTAGTTGCAAGCTCAATTCATTGAGCTCATTTTTCTCAATTTTATTCATATAAGCATTTAGAGATATAAAATTTCCTCTAAATACTGGTTTGGCTATATCCTGTAAAATTTGGTATGTTGCCTCATTAGTGTCATTCTCTTTGATGAAATTATTGATTGTTTCTATGATTTGTTGTTTGGCTCTTTCGTTCTTTAGGATTAGATTATTTTGTTTCCAATTGACTTTTAATATATATTTCCATGGTCTTATATTACATATGATTTTTTTTACATCATGATCAGAAAAAGATCCATTTAATATTTCTGCCTTTCTGCATTTGATTGTGAGATTTTTATGCCTTTGTACATGGTCAATTTTTGTGTATGTGCCATATAACTGAGAATAAGGTATACTCCTTTCTCTTCTCATTCAATTTTCTCTAGAGGTCTATCATATCAAACTTTTCTAAAATTCTATTCACCTTCCTTACTTCTTTCATGTTTGTTTTCTGGTTAAATTTGTCTAGTTCTGAGAAGGGAGATTGAGGTCCCCCATTAGAATAGTTTTGCTGTCTATTTCTCCCTATAACTCCCTTAACTTCTCCTCTAAGAATTTGGGTGCTATACAACTTGGTTCATATTTGTTTAGTATTGTTATTACTTCATTGTCTATGGTACTCTTTAGCAAGATGCAGTTTCCTCCCTTGTCTCTTTTAATTAGATCTATTTTTGCTTTTGCTTTGTCTGAGATCAGAATTGTTACCCTGCTGTTTTTTTACTTTAGCTGAAGCATTATAGGGTCTGTTCCAGTTTTTTTTTTACCTTTACTCTGTGTGTGGGTCTCTCTGCTTCAGATATGTTTCTTGTAAACAACATATTGTAGAATTCTGGTTTTTAATCCACTCTGTTATATGTTTCCATTTTATGGGAGAGTTCATCCCATTCACACCCACTGTTATAATGACTAAATGTGTGTTTCCCTCCATCCTATTTTCCCCTGCTTATGCTTTTCTCTTTCCTTTCACCCTGTCCCTCCTCACCAGTGTTTTGCTTCTAACCACCTCCTCCTTCAACCTGCCCTCCCTTCTCTCAGATCCTCTCCCTTTTCTTTCCTCTTTTCCCTCCTACTTCTTTCCACCCTTCTTCCTTCCCTTCTATCCACCTTCCTCCCTTTTATTTCCCTTCCTACTTCCTTACAGAATAAGATATATTTTATTCCTTCTTTGAGCCAAATCCAATGAGATTAAGGTTAAGCAACACTCAGTCTCCTGTCTTCTTTCCCTCTACTGTGATAGGTCTTTTGCACCTCTGTTACTGTCTCCTATTTTGCCTCCCCCTTTCCTCTTCTTCTAGCACAGTTCTTTTTTTAAGCCCTTAATTTTTTTATATCATCATATCCAAGTTAACTTATGCTCACACCCTCTATCTATGTATACCCCTTCTAAGTACCCTAATAGAGATACAGATCTCAAAAGTTACAAGTATCTTCTTCTTATGTAGGTATGTAAACAGTTTAACCTTATTGAATAACATGTTTTGTTTTTTTCTTTCCTGCTTACCTTTTTTCCTTCTCTTGAGTCTTATTTTTGAAGATCAAATTTTCTGTTCAGCTCTGGTCTTTTCATCAGGAAAGTCTGAAAGTCCCTTATTTCACTGAATGTCCCTCTTTCCCATGAAAGAATATACTCAATTTTCATGGTTGTAATCCAAGGTCCTTTGACCTCTGGAATATCATATTCCAACCTGTTCTTTAATGTGGAAGTTCTAAGTCCTGTATAATACTGACTATGGCTCCATGATATTTGAATTATTTCTTTCTGGTCACTTGCAGTATTTTTCTCCTTGATCTGATAGTTCTGGAATTTGGCTATTTGGAGTTTTCATTTTGGAATCTCTTTCAGGAGACGATCAGTGGATTCTTTCAATTATTATTTTATACTCTGATTCTAGGATATTAGGGCAGTTTCCCTTGATAATGGCTTGAAAGATGCTTTCCAGGGTCTTTTTTTGATCATGGCTTTCATGTAGTCCAATAATTCTTAAATTATTTCTCCTGGTTCTAGTCTATATTTTCTTTTATTTATTCATTCTTTTGATTTTGTTTGATTGATTGTTCATGTCCCATAGAGTCATTAGCTTGCATTCGCCCAATTCTAATTTTTAAGGAATTATTTTCTTCAGTTAACTCTTGTACCTCTCTTTCCATTTAGCCAATTCTACTTTTTAAGGAGTTGCTCTCTTCAGTGATTTTTTTCCCATTTGGCCGATTGTACTTTTTAAGGAATTGTGTTCTTCAGCCAATTTTTGTCCTTCCTTTTCCAAGCTTTTGATTCTCTCTTACATACCTCTCATTTCTTTTCCCAATTTTTTTCTACCTCTCTTATTTGATTTTTTTTAAACTTTTAAGTGACTTGCCCAAGGTCACATGGTTAGTGATCTTATTTGATTTTTAAAATTCTTTTTGAGCTCTTCCAAGAAATCTTTTTGGGCTTTCAACCAATTCATATGCCCCTTTAAGGTTTTGCATGTAGGCATTTTGACATTGTTGTCCTCTTCTGAGGTTGTTTTGATCTTCCCTGTAACTGTAATAGCTTTTTATGGTCAGTACTCGTTTCTGTTTCTTGCTCATTTTAAAAGCCTATTTCATAGCTTTCAAAGTTGGGCTCTGCTCCTGAGACACAGGGGCACCATCTCAAGTTTCTTGCACTGTGGACTAGGGGCCTGGTCAATGACCTTCTTTGCTTGGGCCTCAGGAGCTGGAGGCTTAACTTAACAGTGATTGCACTGGGGTGGCCTGGCCCACTTGTGCCTGTTGTGCCCTAGGTTCTGAGGCTGGCAATTTGTCTTCTGTACTGGGACTGGAAGTCTCAAAACTGGCCTGCTGAGCCAGAACCATGGGGCCTTGGTTGCTGATCTGTGCTATGGCTAAGAGCTTCCCACTGGCTCACCCAGACCCCATCTACCCCAGGCTGTACTGGGCTGTGTTCCCCTTCTACTCACCCAAGTGAGACAGACCTTGATTGAATTCCCTCCAAGTTACCTTAAGCTGAAAAAGTGTTTAATTCCATCTTTTCATAGGTTCTGTTGCTCCAGAATCTGTTTAAAGGTTTGATTTAAAGTTGTTTCTAAGGGAAACTGGGGAGAGCTCAGGCAACTTCCTAGCTTTTCTCTGCTATCTTGGCTTCACTCCTAATTTCTACTTTCAGGACGAATCTTCTCTAACAGGCCTTTAGTCGGTTCAGTGTAAATCTAACCTCTCAACATCTTTTATGTTATTACTCAATTTCTTTGAACCATAAGGTCCCAGAATTCCTATATGATATCCATCTCAGGATTAGTGGAAGAAGCCCCAGAATGATGAAAACAAGTCATCTCCACAAAACAGATATACATCCCACCCCCCCACACGTATGTATGCATTTGCACATACAATACAAACATAAACAAACATACACACAGATACTCACATACGCACAAAGATATGTACATACCTACACACACATCCATAAATACACTTATCTACATATAGATATACTTAGATATCTATAATCATACTCCTATACAGACATATACATTTGTATGTACTTGTGTACAACTGTACTATACTTATTTGTCTTGTTTCTCTGAGGGTCTTCCTTAATAAGTCCAAATCTTTCCATATTTGCCTAAGTTCACCAATTCATAATTTCCCATATCACAGTAATGTTCCACCCTTATACTGTTCAGTTATTTTAACTAGTCTAAAACAATATTCATTAATGTTTGACATATGCTGTAGCTTCCTTACTTTTCTCTTTTGATTAAATCTATTTTAGCTTTAACTTTGTCTGAGATCATGATTACTGCCTTTGCTTTTTTTCCCTAATAAATTCTACTACTGATTTTTAGTTTGTTTGCGTGTATTGCTTATTTCCTATCCTTCCTTATTCCTCTAGTTTACTTCCACTCACTACCTTGACCTATTACTTAAGCTACCCCCCCTTCCCCAAGGATCCCTCCCATGTCCTCCCATTTCAGTCAACTAAACACTTTTCTGTCCCTCCCTTATCCTCTCCTGCCTCCTTATCCCCTTAGTCTTTTATTTCTTTCTGAATTTAGAATACACACACACATGCACACATATGTATTGTTCCTTCTGTATGTGTATGTATGTATGTGTGTATGTATATATATATGTGTGTGTATATGTGTGTGTGTGTGTATAAATAACCCATTCCCAAAGACAGCAGGGTTCCAAAACAACCAGCCCTCTTCCCCCATCTAATTCCTTTGTATCAGTCCTTGATATCTTGAAGTCTTGCATTTCATTTGTATGAGATAATTACTCTTTTAACCTTTTCCTAAACATTTTTACTCTTTAGAATCAAATATTCAGGTCCTTCTTATGAATTACCCAATTACTAAAAACAGTCTTGGATATACATTCTACATTTTACATACATAAAAAGTAAACAGTCTGTCCCTATTGAGTCCCTTGTAATTGATCTTTGATATATACCTTATATTTCTCTTGGATCTCTGTAATAGTAATCAGTTTATCAGATACTTAGCACTTCGTAACTTAGGGCTAAGTAGCACCTAGTAACTTAGGGCTAAATATGGAAGGTGTGAACCCTGTCCATTGTTGAGAAGGCATGAACTCCCCTGTTGACATGGAAGAAGGCTATTGGCTGAGACAGGAGGCCAGTGCTGTATATAAAGAAAAATTCTAGAAACAGAGAGAGAATTGGAATGTGGTACCTCAGTGAAGGAAGATTCATGGAGACTGAAGCCATCTGGGAGAGAGAGAGAGAGAGAGAGAGAGAGAGAGAGAGAGAGAGAGAGAGAGAGAGAGAAACAGACAGACAGACAGACAGAGACAGAGACAGAGACAGAGACAGAGAGACACAGACAGAGAGACAGAGAGACAGAGTTTCTCTCCCAGTATCTGGAAGCTGACTGAAAACTGAATTGGGGTTTTCCTGAGACTAGAATCTGGTGACAGCCAGTATTCCTTCTGGGTCCTAGAGCCAGCTGGTAGACTGAAGAAGCATGAACAGGATGAGACTTTGTTTATTCATTGCCTGGCTGATCCTTGAGTTCCAGGCAAGAGAAGTGGTGAAGGGTTTGAGATGTGCTGAACTCTGTGAAGTTCAGTGTCTGCCAAGGATTGCCCTGAGGACTGGACAAGGACCTGGGAACTGTCTACCTCTGAGGACTGGATGAGAACCTGGCAGCTGTCTACTTCTGAATCCAGGTGATTGTTTGGCAGATTCAGGAGGGAGCTGGAACCATGGAAGGGGATCCAGGGAATCAGAGAGACCTCCCAGAGTCAAGATGAAGAACAGGCCTCCTCTTGGATGAAACTGAGGTTTGCTGGAAACCAAGGGGTGGAAACTTTGTGTGGTTTTCTAAGAATTGTATTAGTGACTAATGATATTTAGTAATTGGGAATCTAGCTTAGTGACTGACTGCTAGATGAGTGACAGATTAAGTTAATGGTTGCTCCATGAGTGGAAGATTGGTATATTGTGGATTGATTGATTGAATCTTTAAGTGAGAAGGGAAACCAGGTGATTCTTCTTTTGTTCCTTGTTCTAAATATTGTGGCCACTGTAGTGAAAACCGTGTGGCCATTCTAATGTTAAGCTGTTATGAACACTATATTGTGACTTTCTGTAATAAGATGTAATACTGGGAATATTATATTGTGAATATTGTACTGAATCTTGATTTGTAATGGAATAAACAGAGTGTTCACTATTATTGTGTAATCCAAATCTTTTTTCTCACTCATTTCCACAAGGTTTTGAGTTGCAAATTTTCTCCCCTTCCTTCCCCTACCCCCAAGCCAACAACAGTGATCCCACCATAAAGTCCCTCCCACAATCTGTTCTCTTTTATGTCCTCCTCCAACGCCCCTCTAACTTTCTAGTAGGACAGGAAGGGTATCCCTACCGCAGTCCCTGTATGTCTTATTTCCCAGTTGCATTTGATTGTATAGCTTTAAATTCTAGATTCTTGTGATTCCTCCCTTGTCACCCACTCCCACCGAAAGGAGCAGCAATTCAATACAGGCTGTACATGTGTAATTACGCAGGACATCTCCACAGTGGGTATGTGAGAGGCTGATTGTATGTCCCTCCTTCCTATCCTGCACACCCCCCCTTTGTTTTGTTTTCTACCCTGTCCCTG
>JAQQSW010018278.1:0-11279 GCA_028646575.1 Pseudocheirus occidentalis | reverse complement strand
CTATAGAGGTATATAAGGGGGGAAAATGAAATTATCAAAGATCTCAGGAGGAAGAAAACTTGATGAAAGACCCTGAGCATAAGTAGACAAACCAACAGGGATAATATTAACATAAATAACATAGGGCCAGTCAATAAGGCCCAGTGCTTACAGCATGCTCCATGCAACTGTTCTGCTTCATACCAATCCACATGGAGGTTTGGTGGGTTGCTTTCAGGGATGTGAATTATAATGAGAGACTCTCCTCAATTCAGAGCATATGACTACTTCCTATTGGCCTATTGTAGGGTGATGAAAAGTGTTTTAGCTACCCATTAAACTGTGACTGATAGTCCCTACAAAATGCTTGAATGAACAAATAGAACTCTCTCCCTCTCCCTGGCTGCTTTCTGTTGAGGAGGGAGAAATGCTGCAGACCTCTGGGTAATAAGAGAAGTAACATCAAAAGAACTTTGCACATACCAAGCTATAACAAATAATTATGCATACAGAAGGCATTCAGATTTTATTTGCAAACACATAGCACATCAATGAAATTCAGCAATAGATATGTCACACAACAAATTTACCTCCTCATTCCACAGAAAGAGAAGAAGCTCAGACTGGCAGGTGATACTTTAGACATGGTATTATGACATAATAGGAAAAGTATTGAACTTAGAGTCAGAAGAGACCTAGGTGTGGATCCTCCCTCTGATACTTCCTTGCAGTGTGCTCATGGGTAAGTTATTTGCCCTTTCACAGTCTCATATCTGAAAGGGATATTACAGACAATATCTGGAGAACTCTCCTCATAGAGTTATTATGAAGAATCAGTGAAATAATGTGTGGGAAATGCTTTGCAAAGGGGGGAGGAGGGAGGGAAAGAAAATTTGAAACTTAAGAGATTATGGAACTGAATGTTGTAAACTAAAAGCAAATAAAAAATAGCAATAATAAAAATATTTTAAATGTTGTGTAATATTTAAATTACTATATAAATGTCCATTATTACCTATAGAAATGTCTATTATTAATTTGAAGTACAGACAAAGTGTGTGGCAGCAAAGTGGTATAATGGATAGAGTGTTGCATCTGGAGTCAGAAAGACCTGAATCCAACCTGGCCTCAGACACTTACTAGCTTTGTGACTCTGGACAAGTCACTTCACCTTGCTTGCATCATTTTTTCATCTTTAAAATGAAATGAAGAAGAAAAGGCAAACCACTCCAGTATCTTTGCCAAGAAAATCCTATATGGGGTCACAAAGAGTCAGACATGACCAAACAATGCAGATAAAGTGTAAACAAAAGATAGGGAAGAAAACACAGTTAGTAAGTATCTGCTCTGTGCCAGACTCTTTGCTAAGTGTTTTTACTAATATCTCTTCTGATCCTCCCAAGATCCCTAGGAGATAGGTGCTAATATTAAACCCATTTTACAGTCGAGGAAACTAAGCAGATTTAGTGACTTGTCCAGGGTCACAGAACTAATAAGTGCCTGAAGCCAAATTTGAACTCAAATGTTCCTGATTCCAAGCACAGGACTCTTACCCACTGTACCACCTTAAGGGAAGGTATAGAGAAGGACATGAGCATAAGGTACTTGCATGTATAAAGAAAGAAACAATTTTTTTAAGAAAAAGAAAGGAACAAATAGGAAAATGCAAAGCAATGGAGTGGCCTGATCAGAGTTGTACTTTAGAAAAACTAATTAAACTTTATCCTCCTGGAAGTCCTCTGAGGAACTCTAGATATTATCTACTTTTTAAAAAAATGAGACTTGGAGAGATCCAATTTAGCCAGAGAGTATAAAGAGGAAGAGGAGGAGAATGATATAAAAGACGAGTGGGTAGATTAGAGTCAGATTGTGGAGAATCTTGAATGCTAACCTAAGGAGTTTGGTCTTTACTGTCAAGATCAGAGCTAAGAGTTGCAACGATGTTCTACCCTTATCACTGTGATTACACTCCCCTCATTGTCACCAACCTTCACAAGAGGGAAGTTGAAGAATGACAGGAAGTAGAAATGCCACTCGCATACGAATACTTTACTAGTGCCAGAAACCAGCCATTATGAGAGGGTATAATAAAGTAGATGAATCACATAATGGGAACAAGTTGACTGCAGCACATTTATTCTAAGTTAATGTCTTATCAGGAAAGGAGGTGGTCTGTACATGTGGGAAACAAGAAGGAGGGATGAGAGGTGGACAAGTCAGAGTGTTGAATTAGTAATATCCAACAGAGAAAAAGATGTGTGTATTCTGGGTGGATTCTGAGTGAATGATCTATGGAAGAATACACAGACAGGAATCCCATAGGATGAGATGGCAAAGAGGGAGTACATGAATGAATGAGCTCAAAAATTTCAAGTATTGAAGAGTGGATAAACACTTTGGGGGCTTGAATCACCTCCCCTTGTGTCATCACTATGGTTTACTTGTGTTTTTTGGGATAGGAATGAAAGTGTGTACAATGCTTGTGTCAGTCAGGGTCATGCCTCATGTTGCTACTGATCATGTGTGCGTATACACACACGTGTACACACACACATAATTTGTGGTAGATGAAGTAATAATGAACAATTAGTCTAGCCTTGCCTCTCTGCATATATTGATGAAGTTTGCTTTTACTTCCCATCCATAGAACAGGATGTTTCCACTAGTAGTTGTCTTGTACAGCATGGAATAATGGAAAGAGGACTGGTCACCTTGGTTTACATTCTTTTCTTAGACTTTTTTAGCTATTTGGTCATCTGTCAGAGCCTTAGCTTCCTCCTCTCTAAAATGATGATAATCATACTACATTTGTGCTACCTTTCTCATGGGATTGCTCTGTTATTGTGAGGAAAGAACTTTGCCAAACCTAAAGTACTATATAAATGTGTATTATTTTTTGTATTTCAGACAGTAAGCAAAAAAAAAAGCCTTGGATAAGTCCTTTAGGTTCTATTGGTCTCCGTTTTTGCATAGTAGAGATAGATTAGGTAACTATTCTAAATCTATGATTCTATTTCTTTTTTTAACTATTAAATTCACAGATTGGGATAATATTGTAGGAACAGTTAACCTGTACTTCTATAAGCACTTAATAGAATCCCTGAATGTTATTCTTATGGAAAAAGTAAAGAAATGTTGCATGTAGCCTAGCGAGCTATCTCACAGAAAGGGGATTCAATAGCCTCGGACTTACATGGTCTGGACTTATCCTGAGTGCAGCCTGACCCAAGAGAAGACTCTCAGGCTTTTCTTGAACTCTAATTTATTATGTCACCCCAGAACAGAAACTTGAGGAAAATTTATGAAACAAAGGTCTTCTAACTATCTTGGACAAATTGCTTCATTTCCCTGGGTCTCAGTTTCATCTGTTAAGGGAGGGAGGGAGTTGGACTACATGGCCTCTAAGGTTCCTTCCTGCTCTGTGTGATCTTATGATCTGTTGTGATTATGAACAAAACAACTTCATGAAACAGTGAGAAGTGGGACGGGGGCAGCAAGTTTACACCCCCCCAAAAAAAATTGGCAGGAGACCCAATTAAGTTATGTCATCATTAGAGCATTTAAGTATGAATTTAAGGAAGACAACAAACAGACAAAAATGGAAAAGATTGGTCAAAATTTCTATTTCTTTTCTCTGTGGATGACAGTGATTGATATTTGACCTGTAATGACCCAATTCCTGGATTACTGCATGAGTAAGGAGAAAGGACAATAAAGAAAGCCAAAACAGCAAGAACAGACCAAAATACACATGAAGAACTTCCCATGCTAGAGGTAACGTAATTTTGATGGGATTGAAAGATAAATTCTTAAGATATCTGAAAAAGTGGAAGTTATCAAATACTTAGGGGCAAGAAGAGAAACTACAAATATCATTGTTGTTGTTGAAAAATTAAGAGAATATTGATTATTATCCATTCAGGTGTTCATTTTTCTATCTATATAAGAATAATGTATCTATGTATGGCAGGCATTGTGGATAAATAATTGAAAAACAAACAAGTAAGTTTTTGTAAATTATATCCTACAATAAACCACACTACAATAATCATGCAAAAAGTTGCTTTTTAAAAATACTTTTTCAAAATCTGAGTAGCATCTCTTTCCCTACCTGAGTTATTTTTGGTAGTGAGTATGTGCTGAATAAACCAACTTGTGTTATCTATTTCCTGCCCCTACAATCTGTACTGCTTCCTAGGCACCTCACAAGAATTCTGCCTGACATGCCTGCCCCATGACACAGTGTCAAGTCACCTTAGCTTATAAACCCTGAACTAATCCCCATCAGCCATATCTACTTCCCAATATTCCATTTAGAATAAGTAAAGAGGAAAGCTTGGAGCATAAACCTGAGTCCCAAGAAAAGAGACTTTTTCTCTAACAGATGCCTCCACTGGGATTAAAGTGCTTTTCCTGAACTTCATGGCCTCCAATTCACCTTCCTGCAAACCCAATATAATAAGCAGAACCAGTGGGGGCGGGGAGAAAGGATCATTGGCCAAAATCATACTTTTATTTTTTTTCCAAATCCCTTCCTGGGATTATGTATATTGATCAAAAACTAAGTTAAATAATTATGCAACTAAAATATTAAATTCCTCTATCACATAAGACCAAATTGCACAACCCCTCAATTTTATACAATTATATATACAATCTTATACAATCTCAGCACAAGTCTGTATCTGAATCTATAATTCTGTCTGTCCTCTCACAATGAATAGATAATGGTGGAGTAGGTAGAGGGTAGAGCCAGAAAGACTCAGATTCTTTCAGGGAGGCATCTCAGCTTTGAAAGCATGGATTGCTCACCTAATGTCTTAGTGCCTGTAATGTCATGCACAAGCAGATTCCCAAAAGAATGCTACTGTGAACAGCTTTTAAAGTTCCAATTCCATAGTAATAGCAAGCACTCTGTTTATTCCATTACAAATCAAGGTTCAGTACAATATTCACAATATAATATTCACAACATTACATCTTATCAAAGAAAATTATAATATAATGTTCATAACAGTTTAACATTAGAATAGCTACGCAGTTTTCACTACAGTGGCCACAATATTTAGAACAAAGAAAAAAAGAATAATCACCTGGTTTTCCTAAGGGGGAAAGTCTTCTCACTTCAATCAATGAATTCACAATATACCAATTCACAATATACCAATACAATATACCAATCTTCCACTCATGGGGCAACCATTAACTTAATCAGTCACTCATCTAGCAGTCAGTCACTAAGCTAGATTCCCAATTACTAAGTATCATTAATCACTAGCCCAGTCATTAGAAAATCACACAAACCCTCCACTCCTTGGTGTCCAGCAAACCTCAGTTTCTTCTAAGGGGATGCCTTTCCTTCATCTTGACTCTGGGTGATCTTTCTGATTCCCTGGATCCCCTTCCATGGTCCCAGCTCCCTCCTGAATCCACCAAACAGTCACCTGGATTCAGAAGCAGACAGCTGCCAGGTTCTCATCCAGTCCTCAGAGGTAGGCAGCTCCCAGGTCCTTGTGCAGTCTTCAGGGCAATCCTCAGCACACACTGAAGTTCACAGGGTCCAGCATATCTCAAACCCTTCACCACTTCTCTTGCTGGAACTCAAGCATCAGCCAGGCCATGAACAAACAAAGTCTTATCTGGTCATGCTTCTTCAGTCCTCCAGTAGTTCAACTGGCCCTGGGACCCAGAAGGAATATTGGCTTTCTGGGTGGCCTTCACCAAATTCTGGTCTCAGGAAATCTCCATCTCAGGTCTCAGTCAGCTTCCAGATGCTGGGAGAGAAACTCTCTCTCTTCCTCTCTCTCTCTCTCTCTCTCTCTCTCTCTCTCTCTCTCTCTCTCTTTCTCTCTCTTTCTCCCTCTCTGTCTCTCACTCTCTCTGTGTCTCTCCCTCTGTCTCTGTCTCTCTGTCTCTGTCTCTCTCCTTCTCTCTGTGTATCTCTCTCTCTGTCTCTCTGTTTCTCTCTGTCTCTCTCTGTCTCTGTCTCTGTCTCTGTCTCTCTTTCTCTCTCTCTCTGTCTCTGTCTCTCTGTCTCTGTCTCTGTCTCTCTCTGTCTCTCTCTCTCTCTCTCTCTCTCTCTCTTTCTCTCTCTCTCTCTCTGTCTTTCAAGAAAACTCCAACTCACTTCTTCAGCTCCCAGATGCTGAGATAATACTGCTTCCTCCTGCTGGAAAATTCCAATTCTGTCTCTCTGTCTCTAGAATGCTTCTTTAGATACAGCACTGGCCTTCTGTCTCAGCCAATACCTTTCTTCCACATCAACAGGGGAGTTCGTGCCTTCTCAACAGGGGACAGGGCTCACACCTTCCATATGTAGCCCTAAGTTACTAAGTGCTAAGTATCTGATAAACTGCTTGCTCTTACAGTAAGTGCCTCAGGCAACTCCCTAAGACTATAAATTACATATCACTTAAAGCTAAGTGGCACAGTGGATAGAGCATTGAGCCTGGAATCAGGAAGACTCCTCTTCCTGAGTTCAAATCAGGCCACAGACATTTACTAACTGTATGACCCTGGATAAATCACTCTGCTTGCCTTAGTTTCTCATCTGTAAAGTGAGCCCAAGAAGGAAATGGCAAACCACTCCCATATCTTTGCCAAGAAAACCCAAAATGGGATCACAAAGAGTTGGGCATGAAAGAAATTACAATTGCTCACCTCCACTGGTGAAGGGAATTCCACAGAAGGGAATTCCCAGTACTGATGAACTCCCAAGTCTATGCCCATCTGGTTCCTTCTCATAATGAGGTGTTAAACATAGGGTTATATTTCACAAACAGAGAAAGAAACACTACTGGAGTTGGAGAGAAAATGTCAGATGAAGATGATAATGATGATTCCCTCACACAGGAAGACGATTTAGTTTGCCTAAGTTTGGGCAAGTAAATGAAACCAACAGAACATTGGTCCTCTGAGATTTTGTTTACATTTTTACTAGACCAAACTGCCAATAATCCTCCTCCCCATCTCCATCCCCCCACAGAATGGTTCCTTTTTAGAATAGACAAAGTTTGGCTTGATTCTTTTGACAAATACTGAGCTCCCTGGTCTCAATATTTGCCACTTCTTCTCAAATGTTTCTAACATAAGACACAGGTTTTACATTTTTCTCTCAGCAGAGGGGATACTAACATTTTGGGGTCTTTTCAGAGGATTGCTCATAGGAAAATGTCGATTTTGGAGAGGTTTAATAGCTTTTAACAATTCATTCCTGCAGTAATACATTCACAAAGTATAACAGGAATTTATCTTAATTGGCCTATGCTAATAACTTCTATTTCTTTTCTTTGTCCTGCTCATAGTTTAATCAAGCTTCGGTAGTCCCATTATCACCACTTTATACTATCTTCGGTTGAAATCATAATGAGCTTCAAACTTGCTACTTGTTTCCCTCAATTTTATGAAAAAAAGTTTTGGCTTCTTTTTCCGTTTAGGAACATTGGTCTCTAACTCCTGCTTTCTTTTTATTCTCAGCAGCAAAGGCAAACTCATTACAAAACCAAATGTTTAATCCTCCCACACTGAAGAAAGATACCTTCATTTAACTCAGAGAAGCCTTTGAGATGGAAAGCTATAGTTCACAGAACTGCAGACCAAGGAACACAACATAGAAAAGGTAACAAAACAAAAGAAAAGAAATATTTCTTCTTAGATTTTAATGTCTGTTTCTGAATTCTTGATTGGGGGAGGAGCACATCTCACCACCACCAAAGCTCAGCTACTTCTGGGGTGATGTGAGATCAAAGGGTCCCTGAAAAAATCAACTAATTCTTTCACTAAATCAACCAATTCAACCTAGTGAGTCACACTGCTGCCCATAATAAAAGGTTTTCCCTTCTCAGTAGCTGTCACAGTCCAGTTCCTGCTTAAAGACACATCCAATCATCATTTTAGGAAAAATACTTCTCCATTCTGTTATACTTTTAAACAAAGCCAATACAGTTTACCACAGAAAGTAAATTGGATGGTGCAAATAAAAAAAAAACTCAAGGGAATTTTAGTAGAAAAATGTCATAATCCATTTGAAATATCAAGTACTTCAACTACTATCCCTCTTGTCATCAACAATTACAGAGGACGTGTTTAAAATCAAAAGGGGACCAGCTAACCTCACCTTCTCGTTTGTGAGAGTTGAAATTTAATTCAAGAAATGTTAATCTAATGGCCCAAGGTATTACAGGTAGAGTGACCAGTTAGTGGCAAAAACCAGAACCAAAGAATTTGAAGGAACTCAAAAAGCACATAGCAAGATCCTCTTGAAGGCAAGAAATGTTTTCCATTTTATTTTTGTAAAACCAGAAGGTAGAACAGTGTCTTGAACTTTTTTTTTTGGTGGAGGGGAGGGGAGGTTCCAGATCTATGATTTCATTATGATAGGGAAATTCTGGCTTATAATTCTGGGTTATATTCTTTGTTCACCATTTGTTTCAGTTGTGTCCAGTTCTTCCTGGTTCCATTTAGGGGTTTTCTTTGCGAAGTTACCGGAGCAGTTTGTCATTTCCTTTGCCAGCTCGTTTTACAGATGAGGAAACTGAAGTAAACAGGGTTAGTCTTTTCTTTACTACCTCATGCTGCCTCTCCCCTATATACACAGTAGGTGTTTAATAAATGCTCCCAACCTTCACCTGAACAGGAATATTCTCAAGTGGTCATCCTGCCTCCACTTGCACATCACTGAAATATAACTCCCTAGGTAATTCATGTAACTTTTCTACAACTCTAATTCTTGGGATTCTGTTTTTCTGCAACTACTTGACTCCGCTATATCATAAATTCTAGGCAGCTAGGTGGTATAGTGGATAGAGCACTGAACTTAAGAATCAGGAAGACCTGAGTTCAAATTCAACTTCAGACTCTTACTAGCTAGGTAACCCTGAGCAAATCACTTTTTAAAAAAATGCTGTTTGCCTCCATTTCCCCATAGGTGCTTTGCCAAGCACCTATCTTTCAGGAATGTTGAGAGGATCAAATGAGTTCGTAATTGCTAAGTGCTTAGTCTAGTTCCTGGCACACAGTAAGCACTATGTACATGCTAGCTAGATTCTTAACTGTCTTCCACATAACAAGCCTTCAAAAATGTGAAGATCCTTGTCATACCCACCCCACATTTTCTCTGAGTCTAATGTTCCTCCTGCATGTGTGATGTCTTTGCGTCTCAGTACCTCCCCTATCCATCTAGATCAGGCAGCAATGATCTTCAATAACAGCGTTCTCTGAAAGCCAGAAAGATTGTAACAAAGTGTACTGATTTCAACTCTATAGAGAAAAAGTGTCACTTCTTATGTCACTTACCAGCAAAGTATCAACTAAACGGGGCTTTGAAGGTTTAGAGAGTATTAACCATGACACATGGAGCTGAGTTCACAGGTCTTTCTGAACTCATAATTGGTCTTTTGTCCTGATTGGCCTTGGCAGGACTTATAATGAACCCAAGGATGGTACATACGTAGTAAACTTGGGAGGCAACTGTTATCCTAGATACGTCAGCCAGTCCATTGCAGGTTTAAATAATCATCCTGAAAATGACATTTGGAAAAAATCACTCTCATCCTTGAGGAATGTCATGGAGGGGTAGGGAGAAGTGCCACAAAACCTATGAAGTAAGATTTCTCACAGAAGTTAACTTATGGCAAAAAAATGTAGGACTAAATAGTGAAAGTAATTGTACTTTATGTAATGTAATAGATTCTTCAAATAGAATAGATTTTAAAAGATTTAAAAAGAAACTATATTAAAAGCTTCACCATTCCATATACAGTCCTTTTTCTGTCCTTTGTATAGATGAAGTCAGTCAGTGAACAAACATTTATAAAGTACTTACTACATGACAGTCACTGTGTTAATCTCTAAGAATACAGAGACAAAGTAGAGTCCCTTCTTTCTAAGAATTCACATCCTAATAGTGCAGTGGTTCTCAGCCTTCCTAATGCTGCAACCCTTTAATATAGTTCCTCATGTTGTGGTGACCCCCAACCATAAAATTATTTTTGTTGCCACTCCATAACTGTAATTTTGCTACTGTTATGAATCGTAATGTAAATATCGAATCTGCAAGAGGTATTTTCATTGCTACAAATTGAACATAACCCACAGGTTGAGAACCGCTGTAATAGAGGAAACATGTCAATAACCAGTTACATGAAAGATATATGTAGAATAGATGGAAACTAATCTGAGAAGTGAAGGTACTAGTAGCTGGGATGACCAAGAAAGGTGTGTAGAAGGTAGCTTTTGAGGTGAGACTTGAAAGAACCCAGGTAAGCTAGAAATAGGTGAGGAGAGAGAGTATTGCAGGCATGAGGACCAGTCAATACAATACACACAGTATATTTCTTCATGCTTGTCAATTTTTTTCCTTTTATTTAATATTTCATTATTACCAATTACATATAAAAACAATTGCCCATTCTCTTTTTCCAGATTTTGAGTTCCAAATTCTCTCCTTCTCTTTCCCCCCTTCACTGAGAAGGCAAGCAATTTGATATACAGTATACATGTATAGTCATTCAAAACACATTTCCATGGAAAACATTCAGTAAAAGAAAACACAGACCAAAAAACCAAATTAAGTAAAGAAGTATCTTTGTTCTATATTCAGGCTTGACAAGTTCTTTCTCTGGAGATGGACAGCACCTTTCATCAAAAGTCCTACAGAATTGTCTTGGATCATTGCATTGTTAAGAATAGCTAAGTTATTCATAGTACATCTGTGACAAATAGAACAGTTATTAAGCACTATGGGCCAGCTATGGCACAAGGCATTGGATGAAGAGCAGCAAGATAATTGATAGGAAGGATAGTGTAAAGGTAGCTTCAGCTATAATGGTCACTGTAGAATCACATCATGTGACTGTAATCACACGGCAGACAAAAAATGGATCAATAATGAAAAATTTGTTTAAGAGGCAGTGTATACAATAAAAGGAGCACTGACTTTGGAAGACCCAGATTCAAATACTGACTCTGCTACTTAATATCAATGTGGTAGTCATCAAGACATTTCATCTTTCTGTGCCTCAGTTTCCTCATCTGCAAAATGCAGAGGTTGGACTACATAGCCTCTGATGTCCCTTTTGCCTCAAAATTTATGATCCTATGTTTTCAATTTTAACAGTCTGGGTCACAGTACTACAACATCTAGTCAGAAGGCAAGAGAGTTAATAACAATTATATAGTACTTGTTTAAAAAAAATTTGACCCATGCACCACACTAAGCATATGAAGCAGTATATTCTTACTGTTTATAATTATCAACTCTTCCTCCTCACAGTGATGCTGAAAAGTAGATACTTTTTTTT
>JAQQSW010018277.1:0-11280 GCA_028646575.1 Pseudocheirus occidentalis | reverse complement strand
AATTGATGGGCATCCCCTAAGTTTCCAGGTTTTTGCCACCACAAAGAGCTGCAATAAATATTTTTGTACATATGGGTCCTTTTCCCACTTCTATGATCTCTTTGGGATACAACCCCAAAAGTGGTATTACTGGGTCAAAGGGTATGCAATTATTTATAGCCCTTTGGGCATAGTTCTAGATTGCCCTCCAGAATGGTTGTATCAGTTCACAGCTCTGCCAACAATACATTAGAGTTCCAATTTTTCCACATCCTCTCCAGCACTTGTCATTTTCCTGTCAAATCTGTCTTTCTTGACCCAATCTCTCTGCTGACTTCCAATCAGGCATCTCCAGCTTCCTTTTTGACGTCTCTAAGTGGAGGTCCAGTAGATGACTTAGACCAATGGTTCTCAACCTTCCTAATGCCATGACCCTTTAATACAACACCTCATGTTGTGGTGACCCCCAACCATAAAATTATTTTTGTTGCTACTTCATAACTGTAATTTTGCTACTGTTATGAGCTGTAATGTAAATATCTGATATGCAGGATATATTTTCATTGTTACAAATTGAACATAACCCACAGCTTGAGAACCGCTGCCTTAGACTTAAAATTCTGCAACAGAACTTACCATCTTTTCTCCTAAAACCTCCCCATCCTCTACCTTCCCTAGTACTGTAGAAGGAAACACCGTCCTTCAGGCATTCAACCTGGACTCTTTACTCTCACACTCCATACCCGAGCTGTTGGCCAGTCGAATTTACTTCTGCAGCATCTCTCAGTTACAACCCCCTTCTCTTATCTGACATTATCACCTTCTCCATAACTTCCCTTCCAGTCTTCTTAGGCCTTACTGCCCAACACATTCTGTTAGATCCAGTGACACTGGATTCCTGGCTTTTTCATGAATAAGACACTCCATCTCTCAGCTCCAGGCATTCTCTCTGGCTGTCCCTCATGCCTGAAAGGCTTTCCTTGTTCCACTCTGACTACTGACATCTCTGGCTTCCTTTAAGTCCCAACTGAAAACCCACATCCTATAAGAAGTCTTCCCTAACCCCTCAATGGTAATGTCTTCACTCTTTTAATTATTTCATATTTATCCTGCATATATCTTGCTTTGTAAATTTTTCTTTGCATGTTGTCTCCCCCATTAGATGATATGCTCCATGAGGGAAGGAATTCTTTCTGCTTCTTTTTGTGTTTCCAGTGCTTAGCAGAGTGCCTGGCACATGGTAGCACCTTAATAAATGCTTATTGAATTAAATTGAAAAATGGATTTAACTTGACCACATGGGGTTCTTTCCTTTCTTCCAAGACACTGAAAGTGGAAGAAATCATGCCAGTAGGAAAACCTGTCAAGAAACAAGAGTTGAGTGCTTTATAGTCTAAGAAAATGATAAATTCTCTGTTCTTTGACACTTATTTCAATAATCATCCAGGAAGAAATTTCAAGGGGGAATACCTCAACTTACTCCAAGCATGATTGGCTTACAGACTCAATCCCTATTTGTTCCAATGGTGAAAGGTTAATAAAAATATCCGCCTCTCCTCCATTTCCCAGCAGTCTTCACAGTTTGTCCTTACCAACCAGAGAAAGGAGGAAACACCCCAGGTGAGCTTGTGTTTGTTTCTCTGGGCCCTTTCTTTGCCTCCTTTTTGCTTTATGTCCTCTATCACATCCAGTTGATTGTGTTCTTGTGGGCAAGGCTTCTTGCCTTCTGTT
The DNA here is from genome assembly GCA_028646575.1 of Pseudocheirus occidentalis. Taxonomy (NCBI): domain Eukaryota; kingdom Metazoa; phylum Chordata; class Mammalia; order Diprotodontia; family Pseudocheiridae; genus Pseudocheirus; species Pseudocheirus occidentalis. The sequence continues at coordinate 9,570 of JAQQSW010018277.1, read as the reverse complement.
TTCTTTAGGCTACCACATATTAGGTTCTCAGTAAGATCTGTAGTAGTAGAATGTAAGCAAGTAATGCTTTTAATTTTTTTAAAATCTCCAGAGCATAGCACAACATACAGCATATGATAGAACTAATTTGGTTAATCAAAAAATGTGTTTCACTCACTTATGTTAGGCAACAGCAAAGTTGGTGGCAAAACCCCAAAACATTTCGTAGTCTCCATGCTACCATGCTAAGGGAACCCTGTTGGTTTTTTTCCAAGAGCTGATGGGGAGAATGGATAGATTCTGATTCTTTGTAAAGCAATTTTTGAGTTTTCAAGTAATAGATGGTTAGGGCTGTGACTAAACAAAAAATTAATATCATAAGGATATTTAAACAGCAAAACCAAAGGCATTTCTAAGTTTTTACATGGTTTTTTTGAGCATCTCTTTACAGCATTCCTGTATGACCTCCACAATGAAGTTCTTCACAGTTCTCTTCTCCTTAGTTCTTTGTGTCAGCAGTGACCCATGGTTGGGAAGGAACTTTCAGGAAAGTAAAGGCCATGATGACTAGGGATGGTTTGGTATCCGCCTCTGCTTGGAGGGCACATCACCTCTGACAATGTTGCTTTGCATGAATATATGAAAAAAGGAAGACTGTTTTATTTAGATGGGAATGCTTCTATAAGGGAGAAGAGGTCAAAATACGGCAGGTGTGTGTGTGTGTGTGTGTATGTCTGTGTCTGTGTCTGTGTATAATCCTAACTTGGTATTGGATCACTCAGAATATGAAATAGAAAAGAGACTGCTGTCTCAGAGCCGATGTTATCCCAGGTCCTTTCTGACAAAAATGGTATAGTATTGGAGGCAGCCAGGTGGTGCATTGAATAGAGTACTGGCCCTGCAGTCAAGAGGACCAGAGTTCAAATTTGGCCTCAGACACTTCACATACTTAATAGCCCTGTGACTTTGGGCAAGTCACTTAACCCCAATTGCCCTCAAAAGAAAGAAAGAAAGAAAGAAAGAAAAAGAAAGAAAGGAGGGAGGGAGAGAAGGAGGGAAGGAGGGAAGGAAGGAAGGGAGGAAGGGAGGAAGGAATGGAGGAAGGAAGAAGGAAGGAAGGAAGGAATTGTATAGTATTAACAAAAGGCTGAGATAGCAACATGAATTATATTTTAAAAATCCAGTGTTTTACAGTTTCACGAGGAAGGAATCACTCTTACATAAAGGTCATCCTGACATGCTGTTTTTATTGTTGGTCAGTGGTTTGGAAGAGGTTTCCCTACCATCTCTTCCAAACATTTTGCTCAATGCTTCGCACATTGTAGGCCGTAAGTAAATTTCTTATTCCCTTCACTTTTTCCACCCATTCACTTAGAAAGATCTTGAACTTGTCAATGATATTTTATTGTCCAAAAGAGCCAGTTCTGTGTTGTTGGAGCCTTGTTTGTGACTCAGGATACCTTTGTCATTGCCTTTCTCTTTCTAGAGACAGCAGAAGTGGGAGGGCTACTGTAGGAATTATTTAGAAAGAAGAAAATCTAAAAATGATATTGACTTTGTGGTGGTTGAACCTCCTGAGGAAATAGATAAAATGGAATTGGTATTCATGTAAGAGTTGAAGGATTTTCTTTACTGTGGAGCAGATCTGAGCTATCTGGGAAATAGAGAAAATGGAGGAAATCTCCTGTGTAAGTTCACTTGGCAATGCAGCCATACCTTGTTTATTTCCCAAAGCACTCAATGCAGAGCCCTGGGCAGTCTGTCAGTCTAACAAAAATGGTGATAGCCAGTGTGTTTTTGGTACTAATTTTACATCTGTTCCCTAAATTGCAGAAAGGAGGGAAGATTCAAAAAAATTTTTTTTATTGTTATTATGAACTTGACACACACTAAAAGTATTAACATTTCCATAAGAAAGAACAAGAAAAATGACATCATACATGAAACTGTTACATATACTTTTAAAGGTATGCAATAAATTCAATATATCATTTCCAGAGTTGCAATCCCCAGTGACTGTTTTTAAAAAAATCCTTCAGTGATGTACTTTCCTTTCATCTCCTTAGCTTTTCTTCTCTCTTCCTCTCTTTTTGCTTTCTCTTTTCAACATCACTACCACTAACTTTTTCTTTTCAAATTTCCCGACAAAAAAAGCCCCACAATTCTTTGTAACAAATTAGCCTACTCAAACAAAGCACATCTACACATTGGCTATGTTGGGACTGCATATTTTTATTTATTTTTTGTATTTTATTTTCCCCCAATTACATGTAAAAACAATTTTCAACATTTTTTTTAAAATTTGGAGTTCCAAATTCTCTCCCTCCTTTCCAACTCTCCTCATTGAGAAGGCAAGCAATGGTTATACATACATTGTCATGCAAAACATAATTCCATATATTAGTCATGTTGTAAAAGAAAATGTAGACCCCCACAAACCAAACCCCAAGAAATATAAAGTAAAAAAAGGTATGCTTCAATCTGCATTCAGATTCTATCAGTTCTTTCTCTCGGTATACATAACATTTTTTTTTCTCATAAGTCCTTCAGAGTTGTCTTGGATCACTGTATTATTGAGAATAGCTAAGTCATTTACAGTCGATCATCTTACAATATTACTGTTAATGTGTGCAATGTTCTCTTGGTTCTGCTCATTTTACTTTGCATCAGTTCATGTAAGTCTTCCCAGGTTTTTCTGAGAGCATCTTGCTCGTCATTTCATATAGTACAATAGTATTTCATCACAATCATATACTATAACTTGTTCATCCATTCCCCAATTGATGGGCATCCCCTCAATTTCCAATTCTTTGTCACCAAGAAGAGGGATGCTATAAATATTTTTGTACATATAGGTCATTTTCCTTTTTTAAACATTTCTTTTGGGATACAGATCTAGTAGTAGTATTTTATGCATGGTTTTATAGGCCTTTGGGCATAGTTCTGAAATACTCTACATAATGATTGAATGAGTTCACAACTCCACCAACAGTGCATTGGCATCTCAATTTTCTCTCATCCTCTCCAGCATTTGTCATTTTCCTTTTCTGTGCTATTACACAATTCAATAGGTATCAGGTAGTACCTCAGAATTGTTTCAATTTGAGTTTCTCCAATGAATAATGCTTTAGAGCATTTTTAAAATATGGCTATAGATAGCTTTGATTACTTCATCTGAAAAATGACTGACTGTTCGTATCTTTTGATAATTTATCAATTAGGGATCTCAACTTTTTTTTTTTTTTTTTTTTTTACAAATTTGACTCATTTCTTTATATATTTGATAGATGGGACCTTTATGAGAAAAACTTGCTTCAAAATTTTTTCAGTTACAAAATTTTTTCAGTTATGATTGCTAACTGTATTTCCCTCTATCCTTTCCCACTCAGTTATTCTGTTCTCTCTCTACTTTCACATTGTCCCTCCTCAAAAGTGTTTTACTTTTTGACTACTGCCTTTCACAATCTGCTCTTCTTCTATTAGCATCGCCCCTTCTCTTATTCCCTTTACCTCCTACATTCCTGTAGGGTAGAATAGATTTCTATACCCAATGGAGTGTGTATTTTATTCCCTCTTTGAGCCAATTCTGATGAGAGTAAGGTTCAAACTTTCCGTGCTTCCTCCCCATCTTCCCTTCCACTGTAAAAACTTTTTCTTGCCTCTTTTATATGAGATAATTTACCCCATTTTACCTCTCCCTTTCCCTTTCTCCAAGTGAATTCCTCTTTCTCAACCCTTAATTTTATTTTTTTAGATATTATTTCATCCTATTCAACTCACACCTGTGCCTTCTGTCTATATATACTCCGTCTAACTGCCCTAATAAAGAGAAAGTTCTTATGACTTAGAAGTATTATCTTCTCATATAGGAATGTAAACAGTTTGACATTATGAAATCCCTTGTGATTTCCCTTTCCTTCTTACCTTTTTATGCTCCTCTTAAATCTTGTATCTGAGAGTAAAATTTTCTATTCAGTTTTGGTCTTTTCATCAGGAATGTTTGAAAGTCTTCTGTTTCATTGAATATACATTACCCCCTTCCCCCAAAGATTTATACTCAATTTTGCTATGTAGGCAATTCTTGGTTGTAATCTTAGTTCCTTTGTCCTCTGGAATATCATATTCTGAGCCCTTTTATCCTTTAATGTAGAAGCTGATAAATCTTGAGCTATTCTGACTGTAACTCTGTGATACTTGAATTGTTCCCTTTTGACTGTTTGCAATATTTTCTCATTGACCTAGGAGACCTGGAGTTGGACTATAATAAACTTCCTGGAAGTATTCATTTTTGGATCTCTTTCAGGAGGAGATAAGTAGATTATTTTAATTTTTATTTTATCCTCTTATTCTAGAATATCATGGAAGATTTCCTTGATAATTTTTTGAAATATAATGTCTAGGCTTTTTTGTTTTTGTTTTTTGCTTTTTGGAGGGCAGTTGGGGTTGTGACTTGCCCAAGGTCACATGGATAGTTTTTTTGTGTTAAGTGTCTGAGGCCAGATTTGAAATCAGGTCCTCTTGACTCCAGGGCCAGTGCTCTATTCACTGTGCCACCTAGCTGCCTCGGCTTTTTTTTTCACCATGGCTACCAGGTAGTCCAATAATATTTAAATTATCTCTCCTGGATCTATTTTTCAGGTTTGTATTTTTTCCAAAGAGATATCTCATAGTCTTCTTTTCTCATTCTTTTGGTTTTGTTTTATTGTTTCTTGATGTCTTATAAAGTTATTAGTGTCCACTTGCTCAATTCTAATTTTTAAGGAATTATTTTCTTCAATAAGCTTTTATACCTCCTTTTCCATTTGGCCAATTATGCTGTTTAAGGAATTCTTCTCTAAAGTGAATTTTTATACCTCTTTTACCAATTGGCCTCTTCTGTTTTTTAAAGTCTTCTTTTCTTTAGTATTTTTTTGTGCCTTCTTTGTCAAGCTGTTGACTCTTATATTCATTATTTTCTATAACTCTCATTTCTCTTCCCAATTTTTCCTCTACTTCTCTTGCTTGGTTTTTAAAAAAGTTTTTTTTGGCTCTTCCAGTCCTGAGGCCAGTTTATATTTTTCTTTAATCAAAAATTTGGATGCAGGAGTTTTGATTTCATTATATTCTTCTGAGTTTGTGTTTTGATCTTCCCTGTCACCATAGTAACTTTATATAGCCAGAATCTTTTCTGCTATTTACTCATTTTCCAGCCTATTCCTTGACTTTTAACTCTATGCTAAAGTGGAGCTCTGCTTTCAGAGTGGAGGGGGCTTCAGGTTTTTTGTGCAGTTGTTTTCAGAGGCAATTCTGGGAATCTGCAAGTTTTCAGTTCTTCCAAGGTGGTATGACCTAGGGAGAGGTGTGTTTACTACTCTTCTGGCCTGTACTCTAATCTACAGATCACAATCACTCCTTTTAAAAATGTTTTTTTATTGTTAACATTTCTTTATTTTTAGTTTACATCATTCATTTCCACGAGATTTTGAGTTACAAATTTTCTCCTCATCTTTCCTCTACACACCACCCCAAAACAACCATCCCACTGTACACCCCTTCCCCCAATCTGCTCTCTCCTATGTCCTCCTCCATCTCCCCTGTGACTTTCTGGTACGGCAAGATGGATCTCCCTATCCCAGTGCCTGTATATCTTAATTCCCAGTTGCATTTAATTAATAATAATAATTATATATATGTATGTGTATATATGTATATATATATATTAACATCTGATTATAGAACTTTAAATTCTAGATTCTTTCCCTTCTTCCTTCATCTCCCACCCCCACTGGAAAGAAAAGCAATTCTGAAGGAATTATTCTCTTCAGTGAGCTTTTGAGATTCTTTTTCCATCTGGCAAATTTGACTTTTTAAGGTAGTCTTCTCCTCATTGACTTTTTGGGCCTCTTTTGCCATTTGAGTTAATCTATTTTTTAAGGTGTTATTTTCTTCAGTCAGGTAGTTGACTCTCATTTCATGATTTTCTTGCATCATTCTCATTTCTCTTCCAAATTTTTCTTCCACTTCTTTTATTTGGTTTTCAAAATCCTTCTTAGGCTCCTCTATAGCTTGTAATCAGTTTACATTTTTCTTGGAAGCTTTTGGTGTGGGAGTTCTGACTGTGTTGTCTTCCTCCTGCTCTGTGCTTTGATCCTTTTTGTCCCCAATCTAAAGTTGGATTGCTGAGCTTGGTTTGCTTCCTTTGCCTGCTCATGTTGCCAGTCAATTACCTTGATTTTTGAGCCATAGTAGATCTCTGCTTTAAGGGGGGGAGGGGAGATCTTTGGCCCAAAGTGTTGAGGTTTTCGCAGCTGCAGGAGCTATTAGAAGGCTGCTGTTTCTGGAGCCCCCACCAGCTTTGGCTCACTGAAAATGCACCCCAGGACCACCACCCAAGATTCCAATCATGATACAGGCTGGTTAAGGCAAGAGCACTTTGCCTCTGAATGATCACTTGGCTCCCTTGCAATCTGCAGCCCAAGAGCTCTGAAGCAGCCACGTGGAGGCAGCTGCAGGTCTTCTGCTTCTGCTGCTTTCTTACCCTGGGGGCAGACGGCCAGACCCACTTCTTTCCCCCAAATTTAGCCAAGTTCCACTGACTTTTCACTTTGTTCTTGGTTCTTATGGGTTGATAATTCTGGAAACTTCCACAGCTGCCAGTAATCCACTCTCCCTAGTGCTCCAGTTGCGGCTTGTCCTGACCAAGGGGCCAAGCCACGGTTTTAGGCTCTGCTGGTTTTGTCTTCCAGCACTCTGTGATGAGCCCTTCCTGTCCGCCTGTGGGGCTTCCTTTAGTGGGAGATGTGTTTTTTTGTAATTTTGTGGGTTCTGGAGCTCTAAAATTTCCTTAGAGTCATATGGTGCTTATTGGGGGGAGCTCTAGGGACTAGATGGAACTAGGGAGTTCTCCTGCTTCTATGTCGCCATCTTGACTCTGCCCCCCAATCACTCCTTTTTTAACCCTGGAACTGTGACTAGGGTTCTAGCTCCCCTGTGGCCATGGAGTCTGGCGGCCTAGTGCTCCTCCTTGTCTTAGGATTGAGACCCAAGACTTTGACCCAGATCCAAGTATGGACAATGTAATGGAGTTCTGCCTCTGGTACCAGCAAAGAGACCCCTGTAGTTTCTTTCTGACCAGTTAGCCTATCCCCTTACCTTCCTTAGGCTGAAAGATCTGGAAACTGCCACGGCTACTGCTGATTAGTTGCCCTTCAGAACTGCTCCTGGTTTGTTGGGGATCAGTCTGCAATGGTGGGACCAGTACTAGATTTATTCCCCACTCACCGTGGCACAACAGACCTTTCCTGCTGCCCTTCTAAATTGTCTTGGACTGGAGAATTACTTCACTCCATTTTTATGTTGGCTCTGCCACTCTAGAATTTGTTTTGAGTCGTTATTTAAAAGTGCTTGGAAAGGCCTTCATATTCTTTAAGTACTCATCTCTGAGGGAAATCTGTTGTTCTTATGTACTTGAATCCATTTTACATGTAGTTTGGCTTCATCTTGTCACATATGAGAGGTAGTGATTTAGGAAGGGTTGGACAAGAGGCAAAGGGTTGCTTTCTCTAATACATGCCTTGTTTTCTTCCAGAGACACCAAGGAAGTCTCACAAGATGACAACAGCGACCAAGAAATGTTGTACTCCTGGGTAAAATGGGAGGGCACCAAATGATGCCAAAGTGCCAGAGACCCCAATCCATTCAGACCATCTCTGTCATCTCTGTTCCCTGCTCCTTACAAACTCATAATTTTATATAGAAGATTGGGAGGATCTGATTGCGTGGTTACTAAAAATAACCTTTCTTCCCACCCCATTATAATTCTACTGCATACCACTAGTGTGGGAGAAACAGCCACGCAATTAACTTGGAAAATCCTGAACCCACAAAACTCCAAAACCACGTACATACATGGTATCCTATACAGCTGGATTTTTCCCTGTGGTCTGTGTAAGGAAATGTTCGGGTTTGCTGGGGTTTGTCAAGTTAATGTTAATAAAAAAGAAAATTTAAGGAGAGATCATTGATATCTTTTCTGTATTGGCCCCATGGAGTCTCCCACTGCCAGCACGTTGAGTAGACACAACACAATTAAGTTAATTTTGTACAGTTCGATTCATGTAGAACTATTGTCATATTAAGAAAAGCTTCTTAGTCAGCAAATGCATGACAATTTGCCTAGCTGAAAGAGATTTCAGTCGGGGACACAACTGGTTTAGGATATAAGCTTGTTTATAAAACCTTTCAAAGAAGGATGATGACTGATATGTGCAGCAGCATCTCATGAAACCAAAGCAGGGGAGAAGGAAACAGAGAGCAGTTGTAGCGGAGCAAGGAGGTGGGAAGCCAGGTGGTAGCACTGAGAAGAGAGAGGAGAAAAAGTCAGTGAGACAAGCGCTGACAGTTTTCTCCAGGAATTTGGCTGAGGGCGCTTTCGGAGCTGGTGGAGAATGGGAGGACTCATGTGGACTCCCCCATTTTACAGATGCAGAAACCGAGCTCAAGGCAGTTTAAGCGACTCGTCCTGTGTCCAACCGGCAGTATCAGAGGTGAACTTGAACCCACGTCCTTTGCCTACAGGACCACTCTTCTGGCCTCTCTACCACTGTCCAAGTGTAAACTCCCTGACGTCCAGACCTCTCGATGTCTGTTCCTAGTCGTCTCATTCCTTTAGTGTGTCCGCTTCCCTTGGTGTCCGGATCCCGTGTCCAGTGTACTCGGTGGCTGGCAGCACCCCAGCCTCCTTGGGATGTTCTGGGCTCCTGCTGTGGCTGCTCCTGGAGCCGCTCCTGCATTGCTGGCCTGTGGCCTCCAGGGGGCGCCGCCGGGGGAGGCTTGGTGGCGGGCGGCGCGGGGTGCGTCTCTCTATCTCCCGCGCCTGCGCCTCGCCTCCTCCTCTTCCTCCAGCCTGGGCTCCCGCCGCTGCCGTTCGCCATGGACCGGAACCCGTCGCCTCCCTGGAGAGGGTTGGAGGCCGAGGCCGAGGCCGAGGCCGAGGCCACGGGGGGAGACTCCATCGGGACCACGATCTACAGCAAGCACTGGCTCTTCGGCGTTCTCGGCAGCCTCATCCAGGTGCGCCCGCCGTTCCCCACCCGACTCCCCCGGCTCGGACCCGGACTCCCTCCCCACCTTCCCAAGCCGCTACTACCCCTTACGCCCTTTAGTATCCTTCTTTCTCTTCCCCTCCCCGACGCGTCACAGCCCCCAGCCCCCTGCCGCCATCCATACCCTCCCAGACCCCGCCCCCTGCCCCCTGCCCCCATCCACACCCTTCTCTAACCGTCACAGCCTCCAGACCCCGCCCCCCGACTTGGACCCTTGCCCCTTCCCTGACCTGTCACAGCTCACTGGATCTGGACCCACGCCCCCTCACCCTCCATCATATCCCCAGACCCGTCCAGTCCACCCTCATCCCAGACCTCCAGGACTGAGACTCCAGTAGAGCTCCTCTAATCCCTACCACTCTCGCTATCATATTCCCCCATTCCCATCTCCCTTCTCCTCCATCACCTACCCCTTCCTCCTATGAGGACCCACCCCCAACGGCCAGGATGTGCCCCAGCCTACCCCCTTCCTGTCCCCACCCTGCCCGATCTCAGCCCCCTGCACCCC
>JAQQSW010018276.1:0-11280 GCA_028646575.1 Pseudocheirus occidentalis | reverse complement strand
AATCGCCTACCCAGCAAAATTAAGTATAATGTTCCAGAGGAAAATATGGTCATTCAGTAAGGTGGAGGACTTTCAAGCATTCTTGCTGAAAAAAAACAACTGAACAGAAAATGTGACATTCAAATACAAGAAGCATGAGAAGGTAAACATGGGAAAGAAATCAAAAGGAACTTATCAAAGTTGAACTATTTACATGCCAATGTGGAAAAATGATAATAGTAACTTATGAAACTTTTCTCAGTATAAGGATAGGCGAAGGGAATGTAAATGTATATATACATATACCTACACATATGTCTATATAGGAGGGTATATATGCACATGAATACATGTCTGAGTATGTGCGTATATGAGTTCATAGAGGGTACAGGATCAATTGAATAGGAAGGGATGATATTTTAAAAGGTGAAAGTTTGAGGTTTGAGAGGACTAGAATGAGAGGAGACAGGGAGAGACAGAATGGGGTTAATCATTCCATATAGAAGAGACAAGGGATAACTGTTACAATGGAGGGGAAGAACAAGAAGGCAAAAGGGAAAGGGTCAATTTTACTCTCATTGAATTTGGCTTGGGGAGGGAATGACATAAACTCTAAACTGAGTATCTTGACACACAAGACAGTAGAGGGGATGGGGATAAAAGGTGGGATGATGGAGGGGAGGCAAGGCAGGGGGAAGGGCTAGTGGAAGCATACCCTTATGTAAAGGGTCAGGCACAGGGTAGAGAATAGAACCAGGGGGGGTGAACGGGACAGGAAGGAGGGACATATAATCAATCTCTCACAACATATCATCTGTGGAGATGTTCTGCATAATTACACATGTACAGCCTGTATGGAATTGCTTGTCCTTCCCGTGGGGGTGGATGACGAGGGAGGAACCAAAAGAATCTAGAATTTAAAGTTCTACAATCAAATGTTAAATTTATTATTATTATTATTATTATTATTATTATTATTAATAACTACATACAACTGGGAATTAAGATATACGGCACTGGGGTAGGGAAACCCATCCTGCCCTACCAGAAAGTCAGAGGGCTGATGGAGGAAGACATAGGAGAGAGCAGATTGGGGGAGGGTCTTTACAGTGGGATTGCTGTTTTGGGGTTGGGAGTGGATGGGGAGAAAGTGTGTAACTCAAAATCTCATGGAAATGAATGATACAAACAAGAAAATAAATAAAATAATTCAAAAAAAGAAAAGGAAACTGAGGCAAACAAGGTTAAGACTTGCCCAGTGTCATACAGATAGTAAGTGTCAGAGACCAGATTTGAATTCAGAAAGAGGAGTCTTCCTGACTGCAAGCCCAGCACTCTATTCACTGTGACACCTAGCTGCCTCATTTCTAATTCTACAGACGTGGAAACAGGCTGAAAAAGGGTTAGTGCCTTGTCCAGGGTCACACAGATAAGATATGATCAAAAAGTTAGGCTTCCTGACTTCTTGTCAGAAAGAGCAAATCTAGAGGTATAAGTCTTTATACATTCCATAGCTACTAATTCAGTTTGATTTTTGCTTTATGCATTTTAAACCCACCAAGGCTAAATTCTAGACATAATTTTAAAATAGGTACCTTACTTTCAGTGACCTCACTGTTCAGACTGTATGAGACTTAATGATTTCTAAGGTCCATTTTGGTTCTAGGTCCTATGGCCCTATCTCTCCTGAATATCTCCTCTTTCTTCTCTGAGGTCTCTCTTTAGTTCCAATATGTCTGGTGTTCTCCATGATTGCAGCCCACCTAGGCCTACTTTCCCCAGCAGTGCCCTATGCTCCAAAATTTCCCCATCCATGGATCTTGACTCACATTGCCTCTTTATCCTGCTTTCAGCTATCTTTCATGAAGAAAAATGATCACGTCTAATATGTCAAAGAAGTTATAAATGAACAATAATAATTAGCATTTACATACTTAAAGTCATTTAAGGTTATTTATGTATATGTTTAACGTTTGCTAAGCACTTTACATTATCTCATTCTAGGCTACAGGTTTTACTAGAGTCTCCTTTCTGGTCTCCTGTGAATATTTGTATATCTCAACCACTGGTCTTATTAAATTGTAGCTACTCTGTATATTATCTGTCTTTGTGGATATAATATACAGTAATCTACCACACACCACCTTTCTTTTCAAGTTAGAGCCCTTTTGATTATATTTGAAGGACACCACTGGGGAATGAGCAGTCATTTAACTTGAGTTACATGTAATTTGCTCCAATTTGTCTCCCTGGAATGTTAGTTTCAAATCCTAGTAAGGGACAAGTTATATTTGTTCTCCTTTCCCCTCTATGAACTTCTGGAAATTTTACCATTTGATAAGGAGGTAGGGATAGCACCAAAGTGTTGCTAATTAATTAGCTGTGTTCTATACTACTTTACAAGTAAGAGGTGAAACTAATTTGTATCAACCCATCAACAAAAGCAGAGATTCTTGTGTTAATCTGTCCAAAAGGAACTTGCTTGGATAAAACTAAAAGCTCAAACACCAGAAATATAAACCCTCTAACGAGACAAAATTACTGTCTTGACGGCAGCATTTTATTCACAGGATTTTTGCTTTTCAGAGGAACGTTACAGAACAACTCACTCAATCTCCTTTATTGTACAATAAAGGAACTGAAACTAAACAGGGATTGAATGACTCATTCAAAGTCCTACAAGAGATCCTACTACCTAGTGGCATTGTTGGAACTGGAATCAAAGTCTCCAGACCACCTGCCTTCCACCTTGATGCTATTTTCACCATGTTGCAAGTCAAAGGATTCAGAAACATGACCACCAGTTTCAATGATAGATGTTGGAACATATCTAATCAAGGTGCATGGATATACTACCTAACAACATGAATTTTTTCTTCTCTCTGAAAAGAAAAATAAAAGAAAAGTAGCAATGGTTTTCATAAGAGGGACACAACCCCAAGGACCTTGGTTTATTGACCAGACCAACTACTTCGCACAAGTCAGAGTGCCAAGTTTCTACAAGGCCAAAGAGGGGAGATAATCACAATCTTGAATGCCATCATAGCAAGGATTGATTGTAGGATAATAGAATTATATCTGAAAACAAGGTTGCTTGAGTCAACATTAGGTAGTAAAATGCATCTGTATGTAAATTGAACCTGCTATTTGGATGCCACATGTGATAGTAGTGGTAGAAGGGTCCTGGTATCCCTGAAATTCATAAAAAAGAGACAAGCTACACCTGATTGGAGTTTTAAAAAAAAGACATTGCAAGATAATTTCAGACAGATTCAAAAAATACCAAGATACCTGAGCCAACATTGTTCATGAACAGAAACTAAAGAAAATGGCTATGTAGTTATTCCTTCCAAATTGCAACATTCCTCATTGCAGTTTCACTATATCACAGCTCAGCATAAGAACTTAAATGAGAATTTTAGGGATGTTTTTCAGAAGCCTCAAACAATACACAAAGGCCATCAGACAACACAAAAAAGTTTAGAAACTCAGAAATGCTTAAAATATGTATATTGTATATATATTTCACTTTTAATTAGTATGAAAATTCAAACTTCTTCTCTGGCATGCAGGGAGGGCCAAAAACTTTTACATGGATTTTCCAGAGCACAGGGCACCATGCCCATAATCCTTTGAAGCAAAAGGAATAACTGTACTTCATATAGGACATGTTACTGTATCATTGTGTACCCATAAGGGACTGGTCAGTAAAGAATCACCTTGATCTGGTATCTGAACAGTGGATTTTTATTGTTACCCTGTGGAACTTCTGCCATGATTGTTTCCAAATGTTTACTACTGAGTCTTTGCAGTCTGCCCAGTTGATTGGACCAGAAGGGATTCTTTGGAGTTTTGAGGAAATCAAAGAACAATGAAAGGAATGGTCACAAGTCATCAGAGGTTTCTAACATACAGGAAACCTGCAGTAAATCAGTCTCTGAGTTTAGAGGAAAGGAATTTGCAGCATTTCTGTAATGTTAATAATTCTTTGATTTTTGATTCTTTTGATTCTTTGAGACAGACTGGAAATTTTAGTGCTGGTTTTTCTTTTATTTGTGAAGTCTCTTGATCAAGGTTAATGAGAGAGCTGATTGCTGTGAAGTTGGGTTTTGTCATCTGAGATTCTACAGGTTCCCAGAGGTGCAGTTACTTCCTGAAATGAGTTGTATTTTCAGTTTTCACCTGCTCATATGCAGCAGCAGTAATAGATTCAATGAGAAACAGCCGATACGGCAGAATTACACTGGGTCAGGGAAAGGAGGCCACATTATCTTAACTAGACCTTGGATGAGTGCTAACAGGAGGTCATGTCTTGGGTTCCCTGAGTCAACTGCAGAAACCAGAGGTAAAATGATGGCTAAACCCCAAATTGACCCAGAACTTTTGGACTTTCATCCAGACCTTGAGATTTTCATAATAGATACCATACCTATAGGGAACTTTTTCCAGTTTTTTTTACTAGCATAGGGGGAGTAACAATGGTTTCTGCTACCAAAATCAGATGGATGAGAGGCTACCAAAATCAGATGGATGAGACAGTTAGTCCTCAGTAGATTGTAAGCCTCCTTCTTGAGCAGGGGCCATTATTTTTATCTTCATGTTCCCCAGCACCTAGAACAGTGCTTTGCACATAGTGAGGACTTTATAAATGTTTGTGAAACTGAGTTCATTTACAAGGTGATAAGGTAGAAGCTTTCATCAATACCACCACCTCCCTCCAAACCCCTCCCCACAAGACTGTCTATAACCTTGGTCATATTGACCCTTCTATTGTAATTATGGGAAGGGGGAGAGAAAAAGGAGGGAGGGAGGTAGAAAGCAGAAAACAAGGTAAAACGTATTTTTGTCAGAAGAAATGTTCTGGAGAGGGTGATTACCTAATTTGCTTTCCCTGCATTTTCATATTAGGCAAATAGCATATTAAAGGCATGGAAATGATTCTTTTGGGTCACAAGTCAATGACAGTTGCATCCTTGCAACAACACATTCTGGTTTTTATTCTCTCAGTCAACCAGTTCACTGATTTCTTTTTTTATTTGAATTAATTTATTTATTTTCTTGTTTGCATCAGTTATTTCCACAAGATTTTGAGTTACAAATTTTCTTCACATCTTTCCCCTACTCACCACCCCAAAACAACAATCCCACTGTAAAGCCCCTCCCCCAATCTTCTCCCTCTTATGTACTTGCCCATCGCCCCTCTAACTTTTCTATAGTACAGGATGGGTCTCCCTACCCCAGTTCCTGTATATCTTAATTCCCAGTTGCAAGTAGTTAATAATATGTAACTATAAATATATGTATATATATATACAGATATATATATATACATACACACACATATATATTTTAACATTTGATTATAGAACTTTAAATTCTAGATTCTTTCCCTTCCTCCCTCATCACCCACCTCCAATGGAAGGACAAGCAATTCAATACAGGCTGTACATGTGTAATTACACATAACAACTCAACAGTGGGCATATTGGGAGCAACTGATTATATTTCCCTCCTTCCTATCCTGCCCACCCCCTTTGTTCTATTCTTTACCCTGTCCCTGTCACTTTACACAAGTGTGTATTTCCAGGAACCCTCCTCCCTACCCTACCCTCCCCTCCATCATTCCCCCTCTCATCATCCTCCCCCCTGCTCTCCTGTAGGGCAAGATACCCAGTTTAGAGTTTATGTCATTCCTTCTCTAAGCCAGATTCAATGAGAGTAAGGTTGACTCTTTCCCTTTTGCCTTCCTGTTCTTCCCCTTCTTTGTAACAATTATCCTTAGCCTCTTCTATATGAGATGATTAACCCCATTCTGTTTCCCCTGTCTCCTCCCATTCTAATCCTCTCCCACCACAAAATTTCACCTGTTAAAGTATCATCCCTTCCTACTAAACTGATCGTGTGCCATCTATGTAAACCTATGTACACATGCTCAAATATGTATTCACACATATATATACCCTCCTATATAGACATATATACACATACATTTGTATTCCCTTCACCTATCCTCATACTGAAAAAAGTTTCATAAGTTACTATTATTGATTTTCCATGTTGGCATGTAAATAGTTCAACTTTGATAAATTCCTTATGATTTCTTTTCCATGTTTGCAGTCTCATGCTTCTTGTATTTGAGTGTCAAATTTTATTTTCAGTTCTGGTTTTTTCAGCAAGAATACTGCCTTACTGAATGACCATATTTTCCCCTAGAACATGATACTCAATTTTTCTGGGTGGGTGATTCTTGGTTTTAATCCTAGCTCCTTTGATCTCCTGAATGTCATATTCCAGACCCTTTTATCCCTCAGTGTAGAAGTTGTCAGATTCTAGATTATCCGAATTGTGCTTACACAGTATTCAAATTGCTTCCTCTTGGCAGCCTGTTATATTTTCTCCTTGATCTGGGGACTCCAGAACCTGGCTAAAACATTCCTAGGAGTTTTCTTTTGGGGATCTTTTTCGAGAGGTGATTGGCGAATTCTTTCAAGTTCTCTTTTGTCCTATGGTTCTAAAATATCAGGGAAATTTGTCTTAAGAATTTCTGGAAGGGTGCTTTCTAAGTTCTTTTTTATCATAGCTTTCAGGTAGTCCAACAATTTTTCAATTGTCTCTCCTGAATCTATTTTCCAGGTCAGTGGTTTTTTCAAGGAGATATTTCACATTGCCTTCTTTTTTTTCATTTGTTTGTATCTGTTTAATAGTATCTTGATTTCTTATAGAGTCATTTATTTCCATTTGCTCCACTCTAATTCTGAAGAAATTATTCTCTTCAGAAAATTTTGTAGATTCTTTTTCCATCTGGCAAATTCAACTTTTTAAGGCATTCTTCTCCTCATTGGCTTTTTGGGCCTCTTTTGCAATTTAAGTTAATCTGTTTTTTAAGGTGTTATTTTCTTCAGTCAGGTTGTTGACTCTCTTTTTATGATTTTCTTGCATCATTCTCATTTCTGTTCCCAATTTTTCCTCCACTTCTCTTATTTGGTTTTCAAAATCCTTCTTAATCTCCTCTATGGCTTGCAGGCAGTCTTCATGTTTCTTGGAAGCATTTGTTACGGGAGTTCTGACTGTGTTGTCTTCCTCCTCTTCCATGCTTTGATCCTTTTTTGTCCCCAAAAAAAAGTATTCTAGAGATTGATTGCTGTTCTTACTTTGCTTCCTTTGCCTGCTCACGTTTTCAGTGAATTATTTTTATTTTTAGCTCTGTAGAACTCTGCTTCCAGAGGGGAAATCTCTGTCCCAAATTTCTGGGGTTTTCACAGGTGCCAGAGCTATTAGGAGGCTGCTACAGCCCCCACCAGCTTTGGTTTACTGAAAATGCACCCCAGGACCACCACCCAAGACCACAATCCAGATCCAGGCCGCTCAATGCACGAATACTTAGCCTGTGAATGATCACTTGGCTACCCTGCATTCTGCAGGCCACAAGCTCCGAAGCAGCCATGTGGAGGCGACTACAGGGGTGCCACTTCTGCTGCTTTCTTGCCCTGTAGGCAGTTTGGCCAGACCCCTTTTCTGCCCCAAATTTAGCTGAGTTCCACTGACCTTTCTCTTAGCCATTATTTCTTATGGTTTGATAATCTGGAAACTGCCACAGCTGCCACTGATCCACTCTCCTGAAGGCTACAGCTGCTCCTTGTCCTGGTCACCCTGGGACCAAGCCACAGTTTCAGGCTCAGCTGGTTTTGGCTCCTAGTGTTGGGATGAGCCCTTCCTACTGAGCTGCCTTCAGCAGGAAGTTTGTTTTTCTGCATTTTTGTGAATTTTGGAGCCCTAAAATTTGTTTAGAGTCGTATGTTATGGGTATTTGAGGTGGCTATGTGTAAGCTGTGGCATTTTCCTGCTTCTATGCTGCCATCTTGGCTCTGCCACCCAATCCTTGTAAATTTTTGAGTTAAATATGTTCTGAACAGAGTAAAATTATTTTCTATAAAAACAATTAAAATTGGTATAAAGAGAAGGGGGTAATGGGTTTCATTTTGTAATACCATAAACCTAAAGGAACCATGGGAATCTACTCTATCATTTTCCAGAAAGGGAAAAAAGACCAAGAAATGTCAAGTTCTATAATTTGCCCAAAATTATATCATTACATAGTGGTAGAGACAGTATTAAGACTCAAGTGTTCTGACTACTAGTCTGATTTTCTTTGCATTGACCCATACTGTTCTGAGGTCTAACAAAGTATGGTACAGTGGATCATAACCATTCAGTTTAGTGAGCTCTCCATCAACGTGGCCACCCTGTGAGACCAGATATGTGAATTTATTGTTGGTGATTGTCTTCAAAAGTTATTTTGAGTCTAAAACAAAATGGAACAATGAGTATGATGGTTATGAGATCCCTGGTGGATTTTGAGAGAGTAATTTGGTTGAACTGTGGGAGCAGAAACGAGATTGCAAGCAGTTCAGGGAAGAGACTTGGTCATTCTTCCAAATTTTGTAGTTCTTTGATCTTGTCAATGGAGGTATTCTCTCAATCAGTACGGATTACAACCCACCCATGTCTTCTCACCCTTAGACATTCTTCTCCATTTCCTTCTATCAACCCTCCATTAAGAATCTACCCTATAAACTAGCTAGAAGACTTCCTCCAAAAATTTTGACATTTTTTCAATATCAATTCAGCTTGCTTACTATTCATTCTCTGAGTATTTGTGAATAGACATTTCAGATCATGGGTTTTACTACTGGCTTGTTTCCTAAATTTCATCTCCTATGAGTTTCTGAATATCTAAAATAGTTTTCTTCTTCCTAAATTACAGATGATCTCTTTGTATTTTCCTTGCTAATAATGACTACATGTGTGTATGTATACATATATAGTATGTATGTATGTATGTATATGTGGAGAAATTAAACAAAACGGAGTTCAGGAAGTAGGACACTAGCACTGAGGGAATTAGAAAGGGCCTCAGTATAGAAGATGGTGCATGAGGAGTAACTTAAAGGAAGGGAGGGATTTGAGACAGTAGAGAATCATAGTATTGTAGCCAGAAGGGACATTGGTAAATAACTTATATGGGAAGCTTATCATTTAAGTGAAATGTATGATTATTAGTAGAGGGCTTAGGGGTCATTGTTATGTATCACATTAACATTTATTCTATATTGTGTGTTAAGTTAACATGTTGTTTGCATTTGTAGCACAGATAATGTTTATGTTGTATTATGTGGTGAGTTTAATGGTTCTTCACCTGGGGTCCATGAATTTATTGTTTGTTTTAAATATTTTGAAAACTACATTTCAGTATAATTGGTTTCCATTGTAATCTTTTGCATTTTATTTTATGCACTTAAAAATAATATTCTGGATGAGGTCTATAGGCTCCCGAGACTGTTGTGGGAAGACTTAGGTCAATAGGATACATCCATTCTTATGAAAAGTGGCAAGTGCCAAACAAGATGACAAAGGAAAGTGATATAAATGCAAAAGAAAGGTCTAGGAAAAATCCTATGGGAGTCAATGGGGATGGAGCCAAGATGGCGGAGTAGAAGCACAAACTTGGTGTGAGCTTGCACTCCAATCGCTTCCAATACATGTAAAAGAATGACTCTAAACAAATTTAGAACTACAGAACCCACAAAGTGACAGAGAGAAACAAATCTCCTGCTTAAGGCAGCCTGACAGGCTGACAGGAAGGATCTATTGAACAGTCCTACCAGTGATGATGAGAGCAGACTTCAGGAGAGTGAATCACCAGCAGCTGTGGCAGTTTCCAGACTTCTCAACCCATAAATGCCAAAGACAAAGTAAAAGGTCAGTGTGTCACTCTGTTGGAATAGGATGGAAGAATGTGATCTGGCCCATGCGCCTGTGGCAAGAAGCTGTAGAGGCTTACTGGTTGCACCATATGGCTGTCTCGGGACCTCCTGGTCTGCAGATTGTAGGGGAACCAAGCAACCATTCAGAGGCTAATCATTCTTGCTTTAACCTCCTTGGATCTGGATCTCAGTCTTGGGTGGTGGTCCTGGGGTGTGTGGCCAGTGAGCCAGAGCTGGTGGGGGATGTAGAGAGGGTGCCCTCCTAATAGCTACAGCAGCTGTGAAAATCCCAGTGATTTGGGACAAATTTTGTCCCAAATTTTGTCTCAGTTTTGTAAGTAGAGTTCTACCACGGAAAAGAGCTCAAAAGTCAAGTAATTGGCTGGCAATATGAGCAAGCAAAGGAAGTACAAACAGACCATACAATCCTCTTTGGGGGACAAAAAGGATCAAGGCATGGAGTGGGAGAAAGACAGCCTAGTCAGAATTCCTGCATTAAAATCCTCCAAGAAAAATATGAACTAATTACAGGCTATGGAGGAGCTCAAGAAGGATTGTGAAAATCAAGTAAGAGAAGTAGAGGAAAAATTGGAAAGAAAAATGAGAATGATTCAAGAAAATCATGAAAAGTAGGTCAACAGCCTGCTAAAGGAGACACAAAACTAAAATAATACTGAAGAAAATAATACCTTAAAAAATATACTAACTCAGGTGGCAAAAGAGGCCCAAAAATCCAGTGAGGAGAAGAGTGCCTTAAAAAACCAAATTTGCCAAATGGAAAAGGAATTTCAAAAGATCACTAAAGAGAATAATTTCTTCAAAATTAGATTGGAGAAAATGGAAGCTAAAGACTTTGTGAGAAATCACGATACTATAAAACATAATATTATAAAATCCAAACAAATGAAAAAATAGAAGGCAATGTGTAATATCTCATTGGAAAAACCACTGACCTGGAAAACAGATACAGGAGACGTCACTGAAAAATTATTAGACTACCTGAAAGCCATGATCAAAAAAAGAACCTACATACCATCTTTCAAGAAATTATCAAGCAAAATTGCCCTGATATTCTAGAACCAGAGGGCAAAACAGTCATGGAAAGAATTCACCAATTGCCTCTTTTTATGTGTATAATTTTATTTATTTATTTATTTATTTATTTATTTATTTATTTATTTATTTATTTATTTATTTTAAATTTTAATATAAAGCTTTATTTGTTTTTGTGGCTGCATCATTCATTTCGATGAGATTTTTGAGTTACAAATTTTCTCCTCATCTTTCCCCTACCCCCAACCCCAAAAGAGCAATACCACTGTAAAATCCCTCCCCCTGATCTGCTCTTTTTTATGTCCTCCTCCAATACCACCCTAACTTTCTTGTAGGGCAGGGAGGGTCTCCCTACCCCAATCCCTGTATATCTTAATTCCTAGTTGCATGTATCACAGAGCTTTAAATTCTAGATTCTTTCGTTTCCTCCCTTGTCACTCACCCCCACTGGAAGGACAAGCAATTCAATACAGGCTATGCATGT
>JAQQSW010018275.1:0-11280 GCA_028646575.1 Pseudocheirus occidentalis | reverse complement strand
CAGATTGTGGGAGGGGTCTTACAGTGGGATCAATGTTCTGGACTGGGGGGTAGGGGCAAAAAGGGGAGAAAATTTGTACCTCAAAACCTTGTGGAAATCAATGATGTAACAAAGAAAATAAATTAAAATTAAAAAAAAAGAGAACTCAAAAAAAAAACAGATCCAAAGAAATGAAAAAATACAAGTAACTAGAAATATCTTGAAAGAAACAGGCAAGTTTAGCCCCAAATAGGAATGTTTTTAGAGAAGATCACCAACCCTGTTGAGGAAAACTCTATAGTATTCTGGGCAGGGCAAGGGGGAAGAAATGCTTCAGGTCTGGAAGATCCCTGTCAGTGAAAAACTGCATTCTTTGATGTAAGTCCTAAAGGTCCTGTTTTTTAATACCTATGGGGTATAAGAAAATGAAACCCTAGAATGCATACATGAACTCAAATTGTCCAGTTGCCCTAACCATAATGACCATATAATTGCAGCAATAGAGTCCGGCAAAAACATTCAGCACAAAGGGGAGCTTCCATCCCAATTCCTATTATTATCATAGACAACAACTTAAACAGCAACAATGAAAACAGTACCAAGGATATCATCCTCCCTAGAGAATCAAGTAACCATGGAACCATGGGATTGATTGGACTTAATGACAATGAAACAAACATTGACTTAGGATGAATTGAGAGATTGTATAAATTTGATAGAGTAAGCAGCTTGTGGTCCATGAGATAACTAATACGACAAAGCCCTAACTCCAATCACCTCAAGTATGTTTTTCTTGTGCATTGTACTAAAACAGGATAACAAGCCTGTGTGTGCAGTCAATAGAAGGAACTCAAAGAAATGTCCCCAAGGACAAACCAGTCCCAAATGAACTTAGGATCCAGACATTCTGATACAGAAAGAAAGCCAGAGAGACAGTGCTATTTTGTTATACTTATAGTTATGATGAAGGTGGCCACATTCAGGCCACATTCACATAAAAGAAAGAAGAATTAGTACTATAGTATCAGCTCTGAGAAACAGAGATGGGTTCAGGGAAGGATCTTTCCCTGATCCCACAATGAACATGATGTCATCAGCAATTGTTTTTTTAATGGTCTTTTTTAAAAATTAATTTTGAACTTGAATACAGAAACACAAAAAAGAACATTTCCATGTATACAGTGCAACATAAAAAGAGGATTCAGTATAAAAATCATGAATCTACATTTCATGCTATTTATTTTTTTTGAAAGACCATATAAGTATCATAGATAGTTTTGAAAGATACTGTTTTCTATGCTTCCTTCTAAATTTTCTTTTATTCTCTGCTTCATACTTTTTTTGCCTTATTTTGGAGGTGGGAGGGCAGAGCAATTGGGGTTAAGTGACTTGCCCAAGGTCACAAGGCTAGTAAGCATTAAGTGTCTGAAGCCAGAATTGAATTCAGGTCCTCCTGACTCCAGGGCCACTGCTCTATTCACTGTACCATCTAGCCACCCCTCTGCTTCATACTTTTATATTTGTCCCCCCTTTGAGATGGCTATCATTAGATACAAGTATGTGTTTATACATACATAATGTAAAACCATACTATACATACTTCTATTTATCAGTTCTTTCTCTGGAGGTAGATAGCATCTTCTTTCCCAGGTCCTTTGTAGCTAATTTGAATATTTATAGTATTCAAAATTACTTACTTGCTCAAAGTTGTGCTGTTACTGTATACAACATTCTCTTGGTTCTACTCATTTTGCTCTTCATTGTTTCATGCAAATCTTTACATATTTTTCTGAAGTCAATGAGCTCATCATTTCTTATGGGACAGTAATATTCCATCACAATCATATACCACAACTTGTTTAGCCCATTCCCCAATTGACAAGTATCCTTGCAATTTCTAGTTCTTTGTCACTACAAAGAAAGCTGGTATAAATATTTTAGAATATATAGGTTCTTTTCCTTTTTTTCCTAATAATCTTGGAAAACAGACCTAATAGTGGTATTGTTTGGTCAAAGGGTATAGACAGTTTAATAACTCTTTGGGAATAATTCCAGATTGTTCTCCAAAATGGTTGGATTAGTTCACAGTTCCATCAATAGTGAATTAGTGTCTCAATTTTTCCACATCACTTCCAACATTTGTCACTTTTTCCTTCTATCATCTTAGCCAATCTGATAGGTGTAAGGTGATATTTCAAGGTTGTCTCAATTTGCCTTTATCTAATCATTAATGATTTAGAGCATTTTTTCATATGACTCCAAATTGTTTTAATTTCTTCATTGGAAAACTGCCTGTTCATATTTTTTTGGCAATTTATCAACTGGGAAAAGACTCACACACAATCTTATATCTCTGACAAAACACTTTAGAAATTTGAGATATGAGATCTTTATCTCAGATGCTGTCATTAAATTCCCCCGACCCCCAATTTTTTGCTTTCCTTCTGATCTCGGCTATGCTGGCTTTATATGTATAAAACCTTTTGAATTTAATATAACCAAATTTATCCTTTACACCTCACAATGCATTTATTCATGAATTGCTCCACTATCTGTAAGTCTGATAGGTAATATGTTCCATGTTCTTATTTTTTGTGATATCTCCCTTTACATCTAGGCTGTGTAAGCCTTTTGACCTTACTGTGGTAAATGGTGTAAGATATTGGTCTATGCCCAGAATGCTTTCCAGCTTTCCCAATAATTCTTACCAAATAACAAATCCCTAGTCCCCAAATTTAAGTCATTGCACTGATCAAATACAAGGTCGCTATAATCATTTGTTACTGTATATTGTATGTCTACTCTGTTCCTCTGATCTACCTTTTTATTTCTTAGCCAGCACCAGATGGTTTTGATAATTGCTGCCTTATAATATAGTTTGATATCTGGTATTGCTAGACCTCCTTCCTTTACTTTTTTTTTCATTAGTTCCTTTGACATTCTTGACCTTTTGTTCTTCCAAGTGAATTTTGTTATTTTTTTAACTCCATAAAATAATTTTTTGGTAATTCAGTTGGGATGGCATAGATTAATTTAGGTAAAATTGCCATTTTTATCATATTGACCTTGCCTACTCACAAACTATTAACATGTCTCCAATTATTTAAATCTAATTTTATTTATATAAAATGGTTTTTAAAAATAAAATTGTTCATATAACTCCTGGGTTTGTTTTAGCAGGTGTACTCCCAGGTATTTTATACTGTCTACAGTTATTTTAAATGGGGTATCTCTTACTATCTCTTCTTACAAAGTTTTGTTGGTAATATATAGGAATGCTGATGATTTATATGGGTTTACTTTGTATCCTAGAACTTGGCTAAAAATATTAATTTTTTCCAACTAACTTCAGAGTCTTTAGAGTCTTCCAAGCATACCATCATTACCATCTGCAAAAAAGTGATAGTTTTATAACCTTGTTACCCATTCTGATTTCTTCAATTTATTTTTGTTCACTTATTGTTATTGCTAGGATTTCCAATACAATATTGAATAATATTGGTGACAACCAGTGTCCTTGTTTCACTCTTGATCATACTGGGAAGACTCCTAGCTGATCCTCAATACAAATAATGCTTGCTGAGGTGTTAGCAGATAGGGCACCAGCCCTGGACTCAGGAGGACCTGTCTTCAGTCACTTGCTAGCTGTGTGACACTCAGCAAGTCACTTAACCCCAAATGCCTCCAAAAACCAAAACCAAATAATACTTACTTATGGTTTAAGGCAAATGCTTCTTATCAACTTAAGGAAAAATCCATTTACATCTATACTTTTAAGTGTTTTCAATAGGAATAAGTACTGTACTTTATCTAAAGCTTTTTCTGCATCTCTTAAAATAATGATATGAATCCTGTTACTTATACTATTGTTGTAATAAATTATGTTCATTATTTTCCTTATGTTAAAGTGCCCCTGAATTCTTGATAGAAATCACACTTGGTCACAATGGAGAATATTTGTAATACATTGTTGTATTTTATTCAGGATTTTTGCATCCATATTCATTAATGAAATTGGTTTATAATTTTCTTTTTCTGTTTTTACTCTTCCAGGTTTAGATATCAATACCATATTTGTTTCATAAAAGGAATTTGGTAGGATCTCTTCTTTCCCTATTATTCCAAATTATTTAATATTGGAATTTAGATATTTGGTAGAATTCACTTGTAAATCCATCTGGTCCTGATCCTTTTTTTTAAGGAAGTTTATTTATGGCCTGTTCAATTTCTTTTTCTAAAACAGATTTATTAGATATTCTATTCCCTCTTCTACTAATCTAGGCAGTTTATAGTTTTGTAAATATTCTTCCATTTCATTTAAATTGTTAAATTTATTGGCACATAATTGAGCAAAATAACTTTATAATTGTTTTGATTTCATCTTTGTTAGTGGCATATCACCCTTTTCATTTTTAATACTAGTGATATGGCTTTCTGTCTTCTTAAAAATCATGTTGACCAATAGTTTATCTGTTTTATTGTGTTTTTTTCATAAAACCAACTCCTAGTTTTATAAATTCAATAGTTTCCTTACACTCAATTTTAGTAATCTCACCTTTAATTTTTGGATTTCCAATGTAGTGTTTAAGTGGTTACACACACACACAAACACATCTCACATGTACTTAGTTATTTGCATATCTCTCCCCATCAAAACATGAAATCCTTAAGAACAGAGTCTGTTTTTGTTTTCCTTTTTATCCTCAATACTTAGCTGCTGCCTGGCATATAGTAAGTGTGTAACAAATGTTTGTGGTCGGTGATGATGATAATTGTAACCTTAGCTAAACCCATTGCTTTCATCACTGAGATGTAATTTTACAACTACCTTTCTCTTGGATTTTTGGAAATACCAAGTAAATGGTTTTTGGCTCATGAACTAAACTGCTCCCAACACCAACCCAATAAATTACTATGGGAAGCAACATTCCTGAGATCACAATGGGAAAGAATCAAAAAGTCAATCATAGGAACAACTGCAATGATATGTTTCCAGTAAACGACCCTAGCAGGCTTACTCTCTAAAGTAAGCCAAGGTGGGTCCACACCATACAGGCTATTGACTGATGGTCAGTCCTATACAGATGTCATCAAAGTCTAAGACGGAGGAACCATTATTTTTTTCTCACTGGAGCTCCCAACCTTTTGCTGATGAAACCTATGTCTGATTTTCCCCAAGCTTTATGAAGGGAGAGATAAAAGATAATGGAAAACCAAATTCCCAACTAGGGGGTAATGTAGCTGCCTCCCATTCTATGACCTGCATACAAGTTGTGGGAAAAGAAGGTTCAGAAGCAGCCATCTGCTTAGAGACCTATCATATAAAGAATTGAGAATAATCACTAAATTTTGATGGAGACCTTTGTTCTGATTCAACTGGTTCAATTATTTAGAACAGCGATTCTCAACCTGTGGGTCACAACCCCTGTGGGGGTCAAACGACAGTTTCACAGGAGTCACAGGAGTCGCCTAAGACCATCAGAAAACACATATTTCCAATGGTCTTAGGAACCTCTATCCATCTCCAGGCAGGTCTGCCCATGTTTAGATACACCCACATGTGAGTATTAAAGGGTCGTGGCATTAGGAAGGTTGAGAACCACTGATTTAGATGGAAATAACTCCCAATGTTTTCTTGGGATAACCACTTTAAAAAAAAAGAATCAGCTGTTTTTTTTTTTTTTGGCTAATGCTAAAAAAACAAACAAACAAAAACCAGAGCAGTCAAAAGTGACTGTATATGTATGATTTAGTTCCACTTAGTAAGACATAGATGGATTGATAGGTGCCAATTCTGCTATCCAACAGAAGCTCTGGAGTAACACTCCTCTACACTATTCACTTTAAACTGAGTTTGACAGTACTTCTCCTACCAGAAACCTGAGAAGCTTCTAGGTTCTTCTTCATTCCATTCTAGCCTGAAGTTTGAAGGGAAAAGATAATAGAGTGAGAAAAAATAATCCCATTCCTTTTCTTTCTTCAACATCTTGAACTCAATCAAGAAAACTGACTTCTCAGTCTCTAGTAAAGAACTGTTCTTCTTACTAGACTAAAACAAATAAAACTCTTCTCTAAATACATCAGGTCCCCAATGTAAAGCCATAAAATTGTCCATGATGCACCTACCAACAACTATTCACAGATTGTCTCTTTGCCTTGATATCACTTTAGTCAAAACCTTTAATAAGAAACTTGTTGATACCACTAGAATCTTTATTAATCTTACAAGCAGCTCATATACTCACTCTTTAGATTGTAAGAGGCTGCATAGTACAGTGGAAAGAGGACTGAATTTGGAGTCATAGGACTGAAATCCAAAATCTACCTCTGCCACTTACTAACTGTGAGCACTTGGACAAGGCATTTATCCTCACATACACAATAAGAGAGTTAAACAAAATGATCTTGGGGTGGCTAGGTGGCACAGTGAATAGAGCACCAGCCCTGGAGTCAGGAGGACCTGAGTTCAAATTTGACCTCAGATGCTTAACACAAAACTAGCTGTGTGACCTTGGGCAAGTCACTTAACTCTATTGCCCTGCCTTCCCCCCTCCAAAAAGAAAAAAAAGACCCCCCCCCAAAACCTAGATCGTCTCTGAGCTCCCTTCTGGCTCTCAATGTGTCATCCTAGGAAAAGGTAACATTTGTTTCACAAAGACTTTTATAATTTACTTATGTATCTAGAGGCAGAATGATGAGTGGTAAGCAATCTGAACTTGATCAGGAGAAACCTAGATTCCAGTTCTGTCTGATGCTCTATAGCTGTGTGACCATGATGAAATCACTTAATATCTCTGACCTTCAGCTGTTTCATTTGTAAAATTAGGACTATCTCATTCCTTACTTCACAGGACTGTTGTGAGGCTCAAATGAGATAATGTTATACACATTACACATGCTCTATATAAGTACTTTCAAACCTTAAAGTGCTATGGAAATGCTGGTTATTCTTAATTTACATAAGTAGGTACTCTTTAAATATCTCAGCACAAATCGGTAAAAAAAAAAAAGGGGGGGGAGAGGGGAGAGGCATAACAAAGAAAGGGAAAGATAGCCACTTGAGATACTGAGTGAATAATTACATAACATTCCACCAGTCTTAATAGTGCTCTCTAAGGGAGAGAGCCGGCTTTTCCTAGGCTCCTTTATATCACTTGGTCAGGGAAAATCAGGCCACTGACCTGCTGTATGACCTATTCTAATGACTGCTCATCAGTTTTCAAAGAGATATTTGTTAAATAATCGTAGCTAAACTGGTCACTGTCTTGAATAATCTTTTTTAACAATCCCTAGCTTTTTCACTGATTGCCTTGAGCTAAACCATTTGAAATTTAGTGCCTGTCTAGAAAAACAGACTTGGAGTTCTCCAACTCTTGAAACCTAAGAATGCCCCAGACAAGCATCAAAAGCAAGGTCAACTGCTCATTGACTCCTCTTGCCTTGAATCTGAGGGTTGTTACCAGAAGCAATCCAACATTTGGTAAAACAAAGAATTTTGAAGTGGGAAAAAATCATACTTACGAATACATATGTCCATGCTTTCATAAAATCCGGGGCAACACTGGGATTTACGTCTGTACATAGTTTTTTCTCCATGTCGATAGGCTGTACGATAACTAATTCTATGTATAGAGAGAGAAAAAAAATTCAAGTTGTTATTTTTTTATTCTGTATTTAGATTGATTTGGGATAGTGTGTTAACTAAACATTTAAGATTAGGATTCTATCAAATGTAGTATATGACACTGAAAGCAGAACAGTCCAAAATAATTAGAAAGAAACAAAAAATAGAATTTTTGACCAATATCATAGTATCTGCTTCTTTGACTAAGAAGGATAAGTCAGTCTGGTCAATTTAAGCTAATCTATACATTAATTCAAAGATCAGCAATGTTAAAAGTAGATTATTTCCTTATCTCACCTAACTTCACTAAGATTATTTCTTAAATGCATAAATGAAACTCTTTTTATTTCCCCTCCAGTGAAGCAATCCACAAGCATTTTTCAAGTGCATGTGTTGTGCCAGGAGCTGGGGTGATATTGCAGATAAAAATACAAAGAATGAGGCAGTTCTTATTCTCAAGGTATTTACATTCTAATAGGAGATTTCTCTACTGCCTCTTGAAAAAAAATATAAATGCCTATGGCTTTTAGAGATTTTCACAAACTAGCCCCAACCTATCTTCCCAGTTTTCCCTTTTGAATTCTTGGTCCAGTAACCTGGTCTTTTCTTTTTTCTCACCCATAGTAGTCTATCTCCTGGCACTACAACTCCCATTTCTACCTTATTATATCAGTTATCCACTATGCTTGGCATGTTACTTTATACATCTTTGTCCAATCAAGTCAACAAGAACTTATTGAGTTGTTACTGTTTGCCAAGTAATGTGCTATGTGTTGGGAATAAAAACACAAGCAGAAAGACCATCCTTACACTCAAAAAGCTTTCATTCTAATGGGGGAAGACAATACATAAAAAGAAAAATAAAAAGGGCAGGGGGAAAGAGATAAAAGAGAAGTCTAATGAGTCAGGAGTACAAACTTGACTGGAATGAAGACCAGGTTGGCTTGGGTATCCTTAAAATGGAGGTGCTGAAAAAAAACTAGCCAAACAGAGAGAGAGACCTCAAAAGGTTCTTTCAAAGTGTGAATCCCAGGGGTGGAATGAGCTTCTAGGCTGGAGTTTTCAGGATAGGTGCTTTAGGAGGCATCTCTCTCCAGTATCCAAACTGACTCCTGCTATTTCAGCTGATTTAAAGAGTAGATCTGGTAGATCAGATCTGGTTTGGAATCTACAAGTCCCAAGCAGACTAGTTTCCTGTAATTAGTTTTCCAGTGTCACATTCCTCATTTGAGAAGGATTTAGGAAATCCCTACTCCTCTGGGGGAAAGTCTACATCAATATCCTTGAATGTCAATGATTTTCGGCAATAGCTAGTGGTCAAAAGTACAGGGGCCATTACCTCCTCAAAATTCCTACCTACTGAGGAATGGCAGTGTCCACAGAAATCAGATCTTTTGAGGGGAGAGGCAGACACAAAACACAAACCAAGAATACATGAGGAAAAGGGAGGTAGGTCCCTTCACCCTGAGGCCAGGCAGAAGAAAGGAGGGAGCCTCCCCTGCTCCACCTCACACTCCTGGTGGGGGCTCATCTAACTGTGGAGAAAATGTAGACAAGAATAAACACCTTCAATAAAATATAAAGGGTTTCTCCATTTAGTGTAATACACTCTGGTTTTGCAGTGGGACAAAATCAGGGAGGCATTTGAAAATCTGTGTGGGGGGCGGTGTGGGTGTGGGTGTGGGTGTGGGTGTGGGTGTGTGTGTGTGTGTACACTCAGATAGGCAGAGTCCGAGATTCACAGTTTTGGAGACAGATAGCTGGTTTTGGAGTCAAAAGGCTGTGTTTCAAATTCTACTTATCCTACAAGGTGATATGACTGAGAAGTCCCTGAACCTCTCAGTGGCTTGGAAATTCTCTGAGATAAGAAGGGGTAGAGAAAATGTCAATCTGCATTTGTCAAGGAAACTCTTCATGGGAGTCCCCTATAACCATGAAATCACAAGCCCAGTTTTTAAAAACCTGTATATACACACATATAATAAAAATAATACCCTTTATCATATCATAGTCATTTATGGAAAATTACTGACTTCATATTGAATGCACCTTTGTTATAAATAATAATAATTAAGCAAAAATACCAGATATAGCACCTGCATCTAACAATGTATATACACCATTCTCATCTAATAGACCCATGTCTCGCTGCCTTGTTAGGAGGAATTATATTAGATTATTTGTTCTCTTGAAACATCATTAGTTTTTTAGTTACTTGAACTTCAGCATTCTTTTCAAAATCTTTTTTTTCACTATCAGTTTATATGTGTGTTCCCATTCTTCTTTGAATTTACTATATTCTCCATTTCTCATGGCAGAGCAATATAAAATTATATTCATGTACCCAAATTTGTTTAGCCATTACCACCTGATGACTTCCTGCTATGATTCCAGTTGTTTACTATGACAAAGAGTACCAGAATGAGTATTTCAATACATACTGGTGCTTTCTTGTTTTCTTTCCCTTATTTGGGGCATATGATCGATCAGTAGTGGTATTGTACACCAGAGGGTATGGATAGACCTCTTAGTCACTATTTTGCATAATTCCAAATTTATATTGAGAACAGTTGCATCAATTCATAGTTTCATCAAGAGTATTAGTGGATGGGTGGGAGGCGGAGCCAAGATGGCGGCATAGAAGCAGCAAGGTCCCGGAGCTCCCACACCACCACCCTTAACACCCATAAAATATGTGCCCAGACAAAGTCTAGGAAAGTCTAGGACTCTCAGACTCACAAAAATACAGAAAACACATCTCTTGCTGAAGGTAGCTCAGTAGCAGGAGCTCATCGCAGCGGCCAGGAGCAGAGGCTGGCCAAGCCTGAAGCCAGGACAGCGGCCAGGCCCAGAGTGGTGGGAAGGAGCCAGGTTGAGCTGAGCCAAGCCACGCGCAGCCTGTCTTCAGAGGTTCTACAGCCTCCAGCACCTACATATCTGCCAAGGCATGAGGAACGGGATGGGAGAAGGGCAGCTCGCACCTGAGCAGAGACCTGCCCAGCCCAAAACCACAGCCACGGCCAGGCCAGGCCCCAAGGAGGGCAGAAGGGGCTGAGCCTCCCAAGTCGCAGCTTGAGGCTACTTCAGAGAAGAACTAAAGCACCTGCCTGAGGGGATCTTGAAATCCCATAAACCAGGGTCAGAGACAGTTAGTGAAAGTGAAACTTGGAAAATTAATTTGGGGGAGGTAAAGCAGTTCCGCCAATCTGCCCCTGGGGCAGGGAAGCAGTGGGGGAAGGGAACTGCTGGAACCAGCAGCGGCAACCCCCACCAGGCTGCTTCAGAGCCCCTGGCCTGCAGACTCTGCAGGGGGGCTGAATCAATTGATCAGGGCCAAGTGCTCTTGCATTGAGCAGCCTGGATATGGATCATGGTCTTGGGTGGTGGTCCTGGGGTGCGCTTTCAGCAAGCCAAAGCCAGGGGGACTTACAACACCCCCCCAATAGCTCTGGCAGCTGGGAAAACCCCAGCAATTTGGAACAGAGCTTTCCCCCTTGGAAGCAGTTTCACAGAACTAAAAAAAACCAACCAATTAATTGACTGGCCAACATGAGGAAAAGGAAGCAAAATAAGAACAGCAATAAAACTCTAGAATCCTTTATTGTGGACAAAAAGGATCAAAGAATGGAATGGGAGGAAGACAGTCCAGAACTCAGAACTCCCACACCAAATGCTTC
>JAQQSW010018274.1:0-11280 GCA_028646575.1 Pseudocheirus occidentalis | reverse complement strand
CCCCCCCCCCCCATAGACTTTTTAAAATGGAAATTCCGGAGTCAAGAAAAACATTAAAAAGGTATACTAAAAGCAAGTTTACATTCTAATAGGAGAAGAAGAAACAAACGTTTTCTCAGAATTCTAATTATTTCGCCACTCATAGAAAAATGTGAATAAGAAAGACAGATGATGGTTGTGTTCTTTTTAATGGTTTTCAAAGTCAGAAATGTGAGAAGTAGGGAACTGTACTGAAGAAAAAGATGTAGAGAGGCAAATTGTTGTAACATAATAGTGATACATGAAAACATGGAGGAAGAAGTGGAAGGAATGGACATTATTCTCATATGAAACAATAATGAACATATTTACAACACATAGATAAAGACATAAACATACATTAAACTCAAAAAGGAACTAGCAGGGAGGAGAGGAGAAAGGGGGCAAGAAGTTAAGAGGGAGGACAGGATAGGTAAGGTAAAAATTATAAGCTTAACAAAATCCAGTGTTAAGAGTATATAAAGGAAGGAAATGAAAGTAAGAATAAAATCCTGATATCAGAGGTTGGGAAAGTAGAGGAAAAGAGAGGCAAAGGAGCCAAAACAGATTAATTCATTTATAGATTACAAGTGTTAGGGAAACTCCCTATCTTTTACCACCTCCTTATTTTTTGTAAACAATGGACTGGGTGCAAAGAGAAGAAAAAGTACAAGAGACAGGACAATTGGGAAAAATATATAACTAATAATCATAACAACGAATGTGAATGGAATGAACGAACCCATAAATTAGCAGAATGGATTAGAAAATAAAATCCAACAATATATTGTTTACAAGAAATCCACTTAAGATATAAAGATTCACATGGAGTTAAAAATGAGAAATGAGAGCAGAATTAATTATGCTCCATCTTAACTTCATCTGAATAAGCAAGGGGAACAATCATAGCAAATAATAAAAAGAGATAAGCATGGAAAGTATTTTATGATCAAAGGTACCATAATGAATCAATGTAATTATATGACATTCAGCATTTGGTGAACATAGCATCTATATACTTAAAAGAAAAGATGACTGAAATAATTGAATTGCAGGAAGAAATATATAGACAATAAAACTATTGATGTGGAGAACTTCAATGTATTTCTTTCAGAGCTAGACAAATCTAAAGATAAACAAGAAAGAATTTAATTTAAATTATTTAAATTTAAGAATATATCTCTGGCAATTAGTAAATGGGAACAGAAAGAAGCTTATATATTCTCAGCCTTTCATTTCAGCTTGACTAAAATTGACTATGTATTGCAGCATCAAAACTTCATTAAAATTACAGAAAAGTCAAAATACCAAACATAACATTTATGGATCACAATGAAATACAGTTCTATCCAATAAAGGGCCTTTGAAGAAAAATTCTAAATTAATTGGAGACTAAATTCTAAAGAACTGGTGGATCAGAAAATAAATTATGGAAATAAAAGAAAATTTCATCCCCAAAACCACAAAGCTGAGACAATATTACAAAATTTATATGTTATACCTAAAGCAGTTCTTAGGAGAAACTTTATATTTCTAAAACAACAAAAGGTTTAAAGAACATGTCATTTATTTGAATAGAAGAATAAAAAAAATAAAAAAATTAATCAAGCACTACTTAGCAAAAACAACAACAACAAATTAGATAATCTGAAAATCAAAGGAAAAATCAATAAGGTGTAATTTAAAAAAACAGACTATTAATTCCAGGATTGTTTAAAAGCTGCATTGGTATTCTTTACATGACATTTAAGAGGCCATTAATAATTGTATCATGTGAACTTTAGAGGTGTTTAAGAAACTCTTTAATGGAAGGTATTGGGGAACACCCTTGAATGGTCAAAGTTTGGATCTAAATTCCCAAAGAACCTTCCAAAATTGAGTATGTGGACAAATGTGTCAAATGGATCTCAGCTGATTTGTTGAAGACAGCAAATATTTAACTAGAAGGAGAATATATCAGGAGTCATCCCATGGCGCATACTTGGTCACTACTGCTGATTCTTGTTGTTTAGGGATAAAGGGCTAGTTAAACTTTAACATGATGAAGCAATTCTTTTATTAATTTGTTACTCATTGAATTGTAGATGCCTTGAGTTGTGTGTATGTGTGTGTTATTTTGGATATATTTTAGGGTTCCCTGTGTCCTTCTAATGCCAGACTATTTGAGTAAAATCTAAAAAGGTAGATCGCAATTGTCCCTCAGTAAGCCACACAATTTTAAGAATGTTCTAAGGGTTCTTAAACATTTTAATACACTTGGAGAGTCTGTTATTATACTGTCCCAGATAACAAGCAGTATCTTTTGGGAATTATGACATCAACATTTTGAACCTAATGGTAATAAAATGACTTGCATACCTGAAATTTTAATCTGTGATACCACTCCATCTCCTCCATCACTATGTGCTCGAACCTCCACAATATATTCTCCATCTCTTGGGATTGGGACCTCTATTGAATGCTTATGAGTTGAATATAACTTGCCCTCATGTTCACCATCAGGTCTGTAGAGCACCTGGTAAAGTACCAAAATATGTGAAATTAATGAGTAATATTTACTGAGGTGTAGGTGTAGGGTTAGGAATAGGTACTGGACTTATGATTTAATTAGTATAGGGAGCTACCAGATGAGCAAACTCCCTCTACCAAGAGGGTCAGCACCTTTCCTACCATGTATAGTTTTAGAGAGTTTCCTAGGGCATTGAGAGGTTATGAGACTTGCCTAGTGTCAAATATACAATATGTTTTTTAGGTAGATTTATTCCCAGGTCATTCTGGTTCCAAAACCAGCTCTCTATACAGCAGAAATAGGGGAAAAATTTCTAATACAAATTATCTTTTCCTTAAACTGTTCAAATTCATAGGTGTATTTCAAGAGAAAAAATATAATAGCATTTTATATAACTCCAAGAATAAGGTTTTTCCGTTGGTACTGTGTGGTCTTAGTAATATCCATGACAACTGAATTTTCTAATTTTCCCACATGAAACTAAAGGTACAGGAAGATTTTAATATAAAACTGGTGCTTTCACAAAGGATTAGAAATTATTTTTATACTTTTCTTTATCACTCTGCCTATGTATGGGGGGATGTCTTTTTTGTTGGTTTTTTTCTTTTGCTTTTTGGAGAGTAATTGGGGTTAAGTGACTTGCCCAAAGTCACATGGCTAGTAAGTGTGTCAAGTATCTGAGGCTGCATTTGAACTCAGGTCCTCCTGACTCCAGGGCTGGTGCTCTATTCACTGTGCCACCTAGCTGCCCCTGGGGGATGTCTTAAGAGGGATATACTGAAATAATATTTTCTTATTTTTATTGATTTAGAGGTAGTATCTCAATCCATCTAAGACTTCTATATATGTTATCCAAACACTAGCGACAGTGTATCACTGTTAAGTTCAAAATGGCCAAACTACAAAATTCTCTCCTAGTATTTCAATACACTAATGACTAAGAATCATTCTATTCTTTGGAGCTATTATTCCATCCATCTTACATATACCTGTATCCTAAAGAACTGCCTGATAATTTTTTCAAAATTCTTTTTAATTTCAATGAATGTTGCAGTATTAATTTCAACTGAAGCTCTACTCTGAAACTAGAATTAGCAAGTCCTCTGGGTTTTGCTGAGGCATGAAAAACATCAATGATAAGTTTCTCCATGCAAGACAAAAATTTGCATGATAAAGAGACTAGAACTATTTGACTTGAGCCATCTTTTTCTCTTTATGTGCTTATTTCCAGCTGAGTAAAAAGCAAATGTAGAGAAGTATAGAAGAACTTATTTTGCCTCTTTTACTTACTTTATATCCTGTTACTGTAGATTCATTTGACATTGCTCTGACATGATCCCAGGTGATAATGTACCTTGAACCAGACCTTACTGAACTAATAATCCTTGGAGGTTGACTTGGGGCTTCGGGGAAAAAAACAACATGAAATTAGTAGTTATTTCAGCAGACATCATTGTATTGTATATTATATAATATATAACTATATATTATATAATGCCAAACATGAGCATTCAGTAGAGAAGATAGTTTTGACAGAAAGATGAAATGGTGATGAAAGATACTACAAAAGGCCCTATAGGTTAGGATAAAGAGATAAATTAAACTTTTTTCCTACTCATCTTACTTAGAAGCTCCCAGCTCCTCTGAAACAATCTATGTTTCATCTCTTATTGTTGACTTACTACATGCTTATGGCCTTCTTACCTTGTCATAAAATAGCATTTACCAGTGTCACTTTTCCTTAACAGTATCCCTAAAGTCCACAATAAGATCTTTCTTCATAATCTAAGATTTGAGTTTCTAATTTATTTTTAGTATTTCATATATAATTATAACTTCCATTATAGAATTTAAGCTCTATAAGGACAAGCTGTTTCATTTATGGTTTAGCCCATTGCCTGGAATTCCAGAAGTATGATTTTACTCTTTAGTACTAACTGAAAGTATTCATGAGATGAGGATACATATGCGTATCTATATATTTATATATTTCTTAAGTATTTGCTCCAGTGCTCTGCTTCCTGTGTACATATCTGTTTAGTTTTCTTGCTAGTGCTTTAACTTTAAATTGTGACCTTAATTTCCATAATCTGTGCATACAATAAGGGAGTGGTATCAGAGTGGGATTTAAAAACTCTATTAGAATACCAACAGTTGGAGAATAAGGAAAAAGGAAAGGAAAAGGAAAGATAGTGAAAAAGATCATTTGAGTAATATGATCTTATGATCACTGTGATCTTCTTACGATCATAAGAAAATCAGTGGAGAGTAATAAATGACTAAAAACATTGGCCTGATCATTCCAATTTTTTTTCACCACAATTCTGATTTCACATATTTCCCAATTGTTATAAAATGATATTAACATTAACAGAGGTAGAAAGACCACACTTGAATCTAGTCTGAGATGTTCCTCAACAAGGATGCAGAAATAGCATAAAAGAGAGCATAGACAGAAAAAGATAAAAATATTGGATAGAAAAGGAAACATGGAAAATGGAGACTGATTCTGGAGGTAATACAGTGAAGGGTATTGAGGAATTACATGATCACTGAAGGAAGGTAAAATATCAAAGGTGAGGAAAATATTTATTATAATAATAATATTAGCTAACATTTAAATGTTCTCCCATTTGAGTCTCATAAAAACCTTGTCAGGTAGGTACTATTATTAACCCAATTTTTAGGTGAGGAGACTGAGGCTGAAATAATATATATATGCTTGCTTTAGAGTTGCACAGCTAGTATATGTCTGAGGTAGGAGTCAAACTCCTGATATGCTTCTATTATGAAAATCTTAGACCTCATTAACATGTTAAAAGGTAGTCAAGAGAATATCAGTAAAGCCTGTGCTTACTCTCACCTCCATACAAAATCTTCATATCTATCTAAACTAAAAGTATCCTGGATGAGTAAATTAGTAGAGAAGGAGAAGAGTTTCTTAAATGATATATCCAAGAATGAACAACCTGCTTACCTCAACCCAAGAACCTGAGAGATGACAACATTATAAGATCCCATTGTACTTACTGTTTTTTGGCTATGAAAAAGCATTTGAGTAGATCTAAATGCCAAAATGGGTGTGAACAGGCTGCAACATATAACCAATAGGTATAAAGGATGTCATTCAATGTGTGACAGGCATGGAAGAAGGGTTGGTCACATGGGAAGAGCAAGAAAAAACTACAGATCTTGGGCTCTTTATGGGCCTCAGTTTCCTCATCTGAAAAATGACGGAGTAGATGAAATGACCATGAAAGCCTCCTCTAGCTCTAAATAACTTAGGCTCACTTAATTTTCTTTTATTATGAATCTGAGAAACCAATTAAAATGAGCATTTCTTTATAATACATGGACAAAAAGGATATGAAAGTGTGAATTTTGGAAAAATTGCTTCTCAAGTACATAACATTCAACATGTAATTGTCAAAGTTTTCTTACCTTTTGTTCTCTTTTTCATTTCCTTCTTTACTGAATGGGTATTGCCTCAGTTAGCCTGAAACCTATTAAAGACCTCAGCTTGAAAAGGCTAAGGTCACCCACTATGACCTAGGCCACCTCCAATTGTCCTGATCTATATCTGACCACTAGGGTCCACTTTAGTAGCAAGTGGCAAGGCCTGGGGTTAGCTGGTTTGAGAGTCTGCCTTGGGCCTAGCCACAGCTATTTTTATCCCTGGGATAGTGAGGGGAGTTTGGCATCTGAGCCAGGGAAAATTAAGGGAACTTCTGCTGACAAGGAACAGCAGACCCAGCTGTGCTGTGAAGAGGAATGGAGGCAAGAAAGAAAGAGCACATGTTTGGTAAGTGCAGAAGCAATGAGGCACAAAGGCTCTGGCTGTGAGCACTTACAGGAGGTTGGAGGTTTGGCTTTGGTTCTATGCTAGGAGAGAGAACTGAATATTTGTGGCAAGAGGCACCATTCTCCATGCCCCAGGGCTAGAGCTTTTACCACAAAAGCTATTACCACAAAAAAAATTGCACGGGCAAAGGAGAAAGAATCCAACCATTGAAAGCTGTTATGAGACTAGGGAAGAAGAAAGTTCATCTTCAGAGGAAGATATTGAAGTAAAGAAACACCAAAGTGTAATGTCAAATGGTCAAAAAGAATTCACAGAAGATATTTTTTAAAAAATTAAAAATCAAATGACAAAGATGGAGAAAAAAACTAAAAAAAGGAATAATCCAAGGAAAACAAGAAGATTATGAAAGGATATCAACCAATTAGAAAAGAAGATCCAGACTCTTAAAAAACTGACATCTTGAACACTAGAATTGGACAAGGCAAAGTCAGTGAAATCATAAGAGACTGAGAAATAATTAAACATAATATAGATAATTTAAAAAATAGAAGAGAAAGTAAAACATCTTACAAGAAAAACAACATATCTGAGGAAGAGATAAAGAAGAGAAAACACAAAAATAACTGAACTAACTGAACACTCTGGTCAAAAAAAGAATCTTGATACAATAATACAAGAAATAATTAAAGAAAATTGTCCTGAAGCATTAGAATAAGGAGGGAAAGTAAAAATAGAAAAAAACCATCAATCACCACTTAAAAGAAATCCTATGAGGAAAATTCATAGGAATAGTATAGTCAAATTCTGAAACCTTCAGCTCAAGGATGAAATATTAAAAGCAACACAAATAAAACAATTTAAATATGATGGTGTGTACTGGCAAGTAAAGGAGTACTTAGTGCCTTGTTTCTGTTATTCAAGTATTTAGCACCTTGTTTCAGTTCTTCAAGTGCCTTTGAGCCCCACCTGTAATTTGAAGGTGGGAGGAATTTGCTGCAGAGCAGGAAGGGTGGAACAGGAAATAGAACCACCATATAAAAGCAGAAGCACAAACTGGAACTGAGCAGAACTAAGAAGGAGAACACTTGTGGTGCTTGGCACTCTGTCTGTTCTGTCTGTGTTGATCTGTTGATTGTGTTACTTTATCAGATAGAAGCATTCTATCTTTTGAATTGTGTTGATTTCACAGGCAGAAAGTGAATTGAGATGATAGTACCAGCAATGTCTGTGAATGATGTTGTAATTCTGCTAAACTTGATGTGTATAGATATTGTTGTGGCTCTGTTAAGTTTTCTCTTCCCAAGAACAGAGACTTTGAAGGGCTTGAGGTGGACTGGTCACCATGAGCTTCGAACTGGAACAGGACCTGAGAACTGCCTACCTGTGAATACAAGTGACATTTGGGTGAATTCAGACAAGAGGTGGGAGCATGGAAGAGGAACCATGGAATTTGGGAGCCAGCCTTGAGTCAAGACAAAAGGACCTTTCCTTGGGTATTTAGTGCTGGCTGACAAGATCATGATTTGCTGTGACCTAGTGGTGGGAGAACTTTGTACTTTGTACCCCTTAAGGATGATTGGAAGCTAGTTGCCAATCAAGAAGAAAGAAGACTTTCTGACTGATGAGATCAAGGCATTGCGACCTATGGGTGGGAGTCCTTAGTACTTTCTATCCCTTAAGGAGGATGATTGAGTTAAGGATTTACTGAGTGATATCTTTTGTTTAAAACTATGTGGTCACTTTAGTGATAAGTTGCTATGTTATATCATTATGAATACTGTACTTTGGTTTCTGTGGATGTTTTGCTTTAGTTTACTGCTGAATAGAGAGTTAACTATACTATGTGATCAGAACCCTAGAGCTATTCACAGCAGCAGTCCTCTGGAGAGCTGCTTATGCTTGGCTTTACAGGGTGCCACAATTAGAATCACACAAGACCTAGCAGTGAATACATTAAAAGACTGCTGGTCTCAGAGCACCATATATTGAACAGTAAAAGAGCTTGGGCTCCAGCTGAAAATATACTCATCTAAGTTAAGCATAATTATGAAGGAAAAAAATGGATATTTGATTAACTGTCAGACTTTCAGGACTTTGTTAAAAAAACAACTTGAACTTATTAGAAGATTTGACATACAAGAGCCAAGAGAAATATAAGGTACATACCAAAGACTGATTAAAAGGGATTCCATAAGGACAGATCATTTACTTTTTTATATAAGTAAGATGTAAAACATATGTCTAAGATTCTTATTAATAATTAGGTAGTTCATAAGAAAGATTTGGATAAACCTGAGTATGATATAAATTTTTAAAACGAAACCCTTTAGAAAGAGCTAAAAAGCAATTATTTTACACAAACGAGGCACAAGAGGAAGAGTCAATACAGAGGAATTAGAGGGGGAGGAGGACTGGTAGTTCTGGTGCCCTACTTCTACTGGGAATGGGTTTAACACATATGTATTTAGAAAAGTATAAAATCTTCTAAATTCAGAAGAAATAAAATGGTAAGTGGATAGGGAGGGGGAAGGACAAGAGAGAGATCTTTACAAGGGAGTATAAGGGAATAGGTAAAAGGGGGTACAGAACAATGCTTAAATAAATGGTAATGGAATGATAAGGGAAGGATCTATAGAAGGGAGGGTGAAGGAATAGGTTATAGGGAGCTATGGAAGGGTGTTTAGACTTATGGGACTTATTTAGATAGGGGAGGGATCCTTGGAGGGGGGTAGGCAAGTAACAGAGTTCAAGGTATCGAGTAGAAAGAAAGTAGAGGGGAGGAGAGATAGGAAAAGAGATAGGAAACAACTGATATGTACAAACATAAGAACAAAGATCAAGAATAGATTTTTGGAAATTATATATCTATATATGTATGTATATACACATATGTATATTTCTATATGTGTGTATGTATGTATACATCTATATCTATAGAGAAACCTATCTACACTTAATTGTAGTCTTTGGGATGGGAGGAGGGAAAAAAAGAACAAAATAAAAAAGTGCATAGCAGGGAACAAAGGAAAACTTAGAAGGAAGCAAAGAAAAGATTATCCATCTCTTTCAGTACAATATGTACTGTTTCTCATATGGGTTTTCTTGAAATGAAAATATATTGTTACATATTTTTAATCTTTTCTTATGCTTTTCACATCTGCTATACCACAGATGCTCTTCATCTGCTATGCACATGACATACTTTCTTCCCCTTTCTTACTTTGGATTTAAGTTCCAGTATTTAAGTTTATAATATGCTTTTGTTTCCTTTCTCTATTCTGTATTTGTGCTCTGGTGTTTGAGACTAAAATAAAATTTTTAAAAAGCCACAAATCTAGTCAAGCAAAACAAATTCCCACATTGGCCATAAACAAAAATAAATGTTATCCTGAGAATATCACCTTCTGTGAGGTGAGTAGCATGCTTTATTAATAATATGGAATTATGGTTATCCATTGCATTGATCAGAATTCTTTAGTCTTTTGAAGTTGTCTTTCTTTATATTGTTATTATTATATAAATTATTTTCTTGTTCCTGCTCATGTGACTTTTTGTTAGTTCATATAAAACTTCCCAGGTTGTCTGAAACTATCTCATAATTTCTTATGGTAAAATAATATTCAATTATATTCATATACCATAAATTACTCAATTAAATGGCACTCTCTTAGCTTCTAGAGCTTTGACACTGAAACAACAAGAGGAGCAGAGACAGAGAGGTATGGCATAAGTGGTTAGATTTAGTGTCTCCGAGGGCATAGTTTCAAATAGCTTTCCAGAAAGGCTGCGCAAATTCACAACTCCATCAACAATGTATTAATATACCTGTTTTCACTTAGTCCCTACAACATTTGTCACTTTCTTTTCAGAAAGTCATTTTTCCTAATGCGATAGGTGAAACTCTCGAGATTCTAGAGTTGCTTTAATTTGTATTTCTCTAATTATTAATGATTCTGAGCATTTTTTCATCTGGCTATTGATATTTTGTATTTCCTCTTTTGAAAAGTGCCTATTCAACTACTTGGTACTGGCTGAAGAATGAAGTAGTGGATCAGATTAGGCACATGAGACACAGGAGTCAATGACTATAGTAATCTACTGTTTGATAAACCCAAAGACCCCAGCTTCTGGGATAAGAACTCACTATTTTGGGGGCAGCTAGGTGGTACAGTGAATAGAGTACCAGCCCTGGAGTCAGGAGAAC
This sequence comes from Pseudocheirus occidentalis, assembly GCA_028646575.1. Lineage (NCBI taxonomy): Eukaryota > Metazoa > Chordata > Mammalia > Diprotodontia > Pseudocheiridae > Pseudocheirus > Pseudocheirus occidentalis. The sequence continues at coordinate 747 of JAQQSW010018274.1, read as the reverse complement.
TTGAGTTCAAATCTGGCTTCAGAAGCTTGACACACTTAATAGCTGTGTGACTTCAGGCAAGTTACTTAACCCCAACTGCCCTCCAAAAAAGGAAAAAAAAAGATCTCACTATTTGACAAAACCTGCTAGGAAAACTGGAAAATAATATAGCAGAAACTGGGCAAAGATCAATATATTACACCATTGTAAAGCTAAGCACCAGTAGATTCCCAAAAGAATGCTGCTGTGAACAGCTTTTAAGATTCAGATTACAAGGTAATAGTGAACACTCTGTTTATTCCATTACAAATCAAGGTTTAGTACAATATTCACAATATAATATTCACAGTATTACATCTTATCACAGAAAGTCTTGACATTAGAATGGCCACACAGTTTTCACTACAGAGGCCACAATATTTAGAACAAGGAACAAAAGAACAATCATCTGGTTTCCCTAAGGGGGGAAAACCCTTCTCACTTAATTATTCAATCAATCAATTCACAATATATCAATCTTCCACTCATAGGGAAACCATTAACTTAATCAGTCACTCATCTAGCAGTCAGTCACTAAGCTAGATTCCCAATTACTCAGTATCATTAATCACTAAATACAGTCATTAGAAAACCACACAAACTTTCTACCCCTTGGTGTCTAGCAAACCTCAGTTTCATTCAAGGGGAGGCCTTTTCTTTATCTTGACTCTGGGTGGTCTCTCTGATTCCCTGGATCCCCTTCCATGGTCCCAGCTCCCTCCTAAATCC
>JAQQSW010018273.1:0-11281 GCA_028646575.1 Pseudocheirus occidentalis | reverse complement strand
AGGAGATATTTCACATTGCCTTCTACTTTTTCATTTGTTTGGATCTGTTTAATAGTATCTTGATTTCTCATAAAGTCATTTGCTTCCATTTGCTCCACTCTAATTTTGAAGCAATTATTCTCTACAGAATGCTTTTGAGATTCTTTTTCCATCTGGAAAATTTGTCTTTTTAAGGCATCTTTCTCATTGGCTTTTTGGGCCTCTTTTGTTATTTGAGTTAATATGTTTTTTAAGGTGTTATTTTCTTCAGTCAGGTAGTTTACTCTCTTTTCATGATTTTCTTGCATCATTCTAATTTCTCTTCCCAATTTTTCCTCCACTTCTTTTATTTGATTTTCAAAGTCCTTTATAAGCTGATCTATGGCTTGTAGGTAATCTTCATGTATCTTGGAAGCATTTGATGTGGGAGTTCTGACTGTGTTGTCTTCCGTTCCATGCTTTGATTCTTTTTGTCCCCAAAAAAGGATTCTAGAATTCAGTTGCTGTTCTTACTTTGCTTCCTTTTCCTGCTCATGTTGCCAGTGAATTATTTGTCTTTTTTAGCTCTGTGGAACTCTGCTTCCAGGGGGAGAAAACTCTGTCCCAAATTGCTGGGGTTTTCACAACTGAGGGAGATATTAGGGTGCTGCTGCACCCTCCACCAGCTTTGGCTCACTGAAAACGCACCCCATGGCCACCACCCAAGACCACTATCCATGTCTAGGCTGCTCAACTCAAGAGCACCTAACGTCTGAACAATCACTTGGCTCTGCTACAGTCTGTAGCCCAGGAGCTCTGAAGCAGCTATCTGGAGACCACAAGGCCACAGTTTCTGCCGCTTCATTTCCCTGGGGTCAGTTTGGCCAAACCTCTTTTATCTCCAAAATTTAGCTGAATTCCACTGACCTTTCATTTAGTCCTTATTTCTTCTGGCTTGATAAATCTGGAAAATGCCACAGCTGCCGCAACAGCTGCTGCTGATCTCTTCTGGAGACTCCACCTGTGGCTCCTCCTTACCACCTCGGGGCCAGGCCACGGTTTCAGGATGGGCTGGTTTCGGGTCCCAGCCTGCAGCGATGAGCTGTTCCTGTTGAGCTGCCTTCAGCTAGAGATATGTTTCCTGTTTTTTTCTGACTTTTGGAGCCGTAAAATTTATTTAGTCATATTTTATGGGTATTGGAGGTGGCTATGTGGGAGCTGTGAAACTTTGCTGCTTATACCCTGGCATCTTGGCTCTGCCCCCTAAGATCTATTTTTTAAATCAAATATCAAATGCATTTTCATTAAGGAAAATTATTTTGTCAATATCAAAAGTGAACAAAGCAAACTCACAAAATGAAGAAGGAATAAAGCATCATATTTAAAGCTATTTTGTCCAACTACATGCTGATGAAATTAACAATATAAATAAAATGTAGTGGTAATAAAAATAAAAATCCAGATTACCATTATAAGAAATAGTGAATTTTTGCAAAATGATCCCAGAAATATATTATGAAAAAACCATAAATGATGTTTTAAAGAAGAGAAAGTAATGGGTGCAGATGGATTTATGCAAAAATTTTCTTAAATATTGAAATAATGGTTAATTCTGATATTATGAAGATTATTTGGAAAAAAAGGGAAACAAAGTAACCTAACATGCCATTTTTGTTACTCACATATTTTTATGATATTTAAACCAAGAAGAATCAAAATAAAGAAATTTTTAAAACCATATTTATAATGGACATTGATCCAAAAATTTAAATAATATAACACATTTGGAATAAAATAGAAACAAAGGAGATGTAGTAATATATCAGTTAAATGATAGATTATGGCCACACTGGATTTACCTGGTCAAATTTTAGGAAAATTATCATGATTATTTACCATATTAATAACGTGAATGACAAAAATAAAATGATTATGGAAATTAATGTGGAGGTAAGCTTTTCATTAGGCACAATACCACTTATGGTAAAAAAAAAATACTACTTAATTTGATGCTCTTGTTCAATCATTTGAGTCTGATCTGACTCCTTATGACTATATTTGGGATTTTCTTGGCAAAGATACCAGAGGTGTTTGCCATTTCCTTCCCCATCTCATTTTACAGAAGAGGAAACTAAGGCAAACAGGAGCAAGTGACTTACCTGGGTCACTATCTAGTAAGTCTGAAGGTTGATTTGAACTCAGATCTTCCTGACTCCACGACCCTAGGCATGAAGGGAGTTTTCCTCAATAAGATAAGAAGTATTTATCTAAATCCAAGAGCCAGCATGAACTTAAATGAGATAAACTAGAGATCTTTTTAACAAGATGAAGGGTAAAACAAAGATATCCATTATCACCATTGCTATTCGTTATACTGCTAGAAATGTTAGCTAGAGTAATAATATAAGAAAAAAAACAAGATGAAGGAAATGTGAAAAGAGTGGGAAAAATGTCACTTGTAGAAGAGATGACAGTAAACTTAGAGAATCCTCATGATTTAACTGGGAAAAAGTTCAATATTTCACTAGAATAGTTGAAAAAACTTGAAAGCAATCTGGCCGAAACCAGGTTTAGAGAACTAATAATATATGTCACCGTAAGTTCCAAATAGAACATAGCTTAGAGATAAAAGGTAACATTCATAAAAATAAAAAAAAAGAATCGATAAACATTTAAGTACTTACTATGTGACTGGCAAGGGGAACAATGAAAAATACCTTTTAGATCTATGGATATGAAAAGTTCATGTACAAAGGATAGAGAGGACCACAGAAAATAAAATGAACAGTTTTTTTAATCCAAAATTAAGAATATTTTCAGCCAAGAAAGCTACTAAGAATATAATAGAGGACATCAATTTTGTTCATTGAAAATAGTGAAATGTATATGTACGCATGTTCCTAACATTCATTCTTACAAATAAAATAAATATGAATACATTTACACGCATCTATATTTCTTACAAATCCTTCAAATGATGTCCCAGAAAATTAATTTTGGAAACAGAACAAGCCAATTTTGACATGTGATTGTGTATAATCCCTACCTGAGGTCACTCATCTGGTAAGTCTGAAACTTGATTTGAACTCACATCTTCCTGACTCCAGAACCCTAGGAACAAATGGAGTTTTCCTTAATAAGATACAAAGTTTTTATCTAAACCCAAGACCTAACCTTGTTAACCTTGCTAGGAGATCAAATGTGTTTTTCAATTATAACTCAATAATATTTGTTGTTGTTTTTTACCATTGTTTGCATATCTAGTATAGACTGTAGTTTTTTTTATTACTCATTCCAATATTTCTTATATATTAAGCAAATTTCAAGATGACCCTAATAAAGAGTAAAAAGTGTGAAGAATGTTGGAAATAGTTTTAAAAAGATCAAGGAGATCCGCCTACTCTTTGCCACATGTATTTTAAATCGCTATCACAATATACTGATTCTTACTAATGATGAAACATGCAGTTATAATATTTTTCAGAAAATGTCTATACATTTTAACATAGTGCTATCACAGAAAAATATTGACTATTTCTTATTGTGGCCTTCATTAATATTTAAATATAAATATAATATTATGAATCATTCAGAATATTATTTTGGACATTTCTGAGAGTCCTGATTTCTTGTTACTGAATCCTAAAGATTAATATCTGTGAGGAATTTGGACACACATGATAAGACAATGTTACATGGCATATTTAATATCAAAGGAATAATAGTTAAAATAGGGAACCAACCTAATAAAATTATGGTGGGAAATTATGAAGTTACTGTGGGGCATAGTTAAAATGTACTTGTGAATCAGCATTGCTTGTATTGAAGTTTTTCAGGATAAGCCTAGACCTTTAGTGAATCTCAGAACTGTTTTTTTCTAGGCCTGCTTTTGGGGATGTTATAAAGTAAGTAGTTATCTTCCAGACAGTAATGGCTAGACCCAGAAGTATCATAATAACTAAAATATTTCATATTCTTTCCTTTATAAGGTAATGAAATATCCCAGTTTGTTCATAAGAGCCCTGGAGACATTGTCTTGTACAGTATGTTTCATTAAATATAGTTCACATTACCTAGGTATACATTTTCCTAAACATAATTCATATATCCTAGGTGTGCAGCAAGGAAACTTTATTTTAAAAATTAATTCAAATAATTAAGGTAAAAGATTTTATTTTACATACACACACACACACACACACACATGCACAGATGGTCTTATACTTACTATCTATGTGACCTTAGGCAATTTACTCACCTTGAGTCTTAATTTATCTACAAAAAGGAACAGTATTTATCTAAGGATAACATGAGATTATAAGGATGTGTAATACACATGTATATCCTTAAAAGTTTACAAATTAGCATATGTATACACACATATATACATACATGTTTATATACATATATACATATGCATAAGCCTTTGCATAAAATATATATGCATATATACTTTCATATCACATACATCAAAAAAACCATTTAAGCATAATGTTGTTATTCATCTTTTTCCAAAGAGGACTAATGACATCATGGAGTGATGTCTTGACTTGCACATAAATTGGATTTAAGTGAGGCAGTTTTGCAATAATCAGTTTCGTTCTCTTCCAGAGTTATCAAAATCCAGTGACAAGTCAAAAATCAAGACTACTAGTGATAGCACAGGCACAAGGAGACCAGTCTGGGGGTCTGTCCCAGAGAGTCTCTGAAGACTTGGCCAGGGGTGTATTTCCTTAAACAGGAGCAAAGGGGAAGTAGCAGCTTGAGGCTATGGTTACATATGACTAAGACTCAGGGTGATGTCAAGTTGAGTAGATGACCTGGTGTCTTCAATGTTGGAACAACCTCTAAGCACTCCACAAAGCCTGCTTAAGTGTCCTTCATCACCCTTGGAACAAATTGTTCTCATCTGCCCGTTCTACCAAGAGAATCCTCACATGCTTGGGGCAGCCATCTCTTTAACTCAGTGGTTTTTTGAGGCCTGTAGGTTAGCCTCTACTTGGTTTAGCCTATCTGCTGAGATAGTTTACTGGAGTGTGTCTGCTGCCCATGCTACAGCTTCTTGGAGCCACAGGTGAGAGTTGGGTGAAAGGTGGACACCAGAGATGAAAGAGCAGCTGTGAAAAGGGCTCAGGAAGTTCTCACACCAGACCTGCTAGTTTTCCCTGAAAACCTCAAAGCATCATAGAAATGTCAGCTACTAGCCTTGTTAATATGAAAGTCAATTGCTTTAACTTCCTTGTTTTTGTCTTCCTATTTTCCTCTTCCTTAAATCTGCATCACCAAGTAAAAATAAAAAATAGTATAAAGTCTAGACAGAGAAACAAAATGCACATGGCAACTAGAAAACTCATATTAAAGAGAATTCTTTGATTTATCCTTAGGTTGTCAGTTTTACAAGATAAGGCTAACAAGAAATATGTCTTTTGAAAAGAGAAGAGATTAAAACTCAAAGGAGAACTCAGTTGAACTACAACAAAGTATCCTTTTACCAATCATAGGCCGTATCAAAAGAAGATTGCTTAAGAACTGAAATAATAATTTATACAGCATTATATGGTTTGTTTTTTACCTGTGTTTCATTTAGACTTCTCAATAACCTTATGAGGATTCTTCAATAAGGTTTATTTTCCTCATTTCACAGATGATGAAACAACCTCAGAGGGGGCATGTGATTTAGCCAGGGTCACAAAGCTTTGGAGTTTCAAGGGTAAAATCTGAACTCATGTCTTCCTAACCTCAATTCCAGTCCTCTGTGTATTATACCATAATGGTCTTTTTCTATTTTGTTCATTTTTTTAAGTTAAACTAGATATGTAGAAGGCAAAAGATGCATTTCTGCAAGTGATTGGGTCATTTGGACAAAAGGAGTTTTACATATATAAATCATAACTACTACTTCTAGCACTCACATTTTCTAGATAAGATCCTATTCAAGTCAATTGGGAGCAGCAAAGCCATGGGTTTTTTTACGCACAATTATTTAGATTACTAAAAAATCATTTTAGCAAAACAAAGATGAATTTAATTTTGTTTCTCAACTCCTACATTCTAAACAATGTAGTTTTTCTTTAAAATCTCTATGACTTAATGAATATTCTGTAAATCTGGACACCCATTCCTAATGTTACAATTTCAAGACTCCAAAGTAATAGTTTGTATTTTTTCTTAGTGGTGGCTATCCCTAATTAATGCCTAGCTTTCAAAAGAAGTAGTTATTTGAAAGAAAATCAACTTTCCTAAAGTCATCATCACTTCAATGTTCTGTAAATATCTTTCAAGTCAAAACTTTGCAAAAATCAGGTGTAGAATGATACAGTCATTAAATACTAATCGAGATTTCCCAAAAAGATTATAAATAACACTAGGCAATAACTCTCCAAAAGCATTTCGGAGGGTTTTAGTTTATATTTAAAAGAATGATACCAAGGCAATGTTCCAACTTTCATTAAAAAATATGTTAGAATTTTTGGTCTTTACAATAGTCAGCGGAAAAACAAAATTGAAATGTCACCTTTGGAAAAGATTCCAAGTCCAGTTCATGCATGTGAATGGGTTCACCCAGTTTTCTCCTATTAGTTACCAGATAATTATTTATGCATGTAAAATAGATAGCACTGATTTTTGGAGCAAGTCATTGAAACATTTGCTTTGAAATGATCTTATAGTTTTACTAGAAAACATAATTAAGCAGTGTTAAATGTGGGGGCAGGTGTCCAATTCACTAGTACCTTTTATATCATTTTCATATTTTACTAAAGGAAGAAATTTTTCAATTTTTTATGGTCTATAAATAATCCCTAGGGCACTCTGTCTCAGTTGTTGTTGTTTTCCCCTTCTTCATCACTTAAATCTCTTCTCTATAGCAAACCCATTTGATTTAGATGTTGAATTCATTTCCAAATCTACCATTAATTACACCAACACATTCAAATGGCAATACAACTCAAAATATCTATAATTCATCCATCTTTTCTCCTCTATAGAAAATATGAAGGACTGAATCTGGGACCCGGTTTTCAGGATGGAATTATTCTGGAAAAACTGGATGAATAATTTTGCAGAAATTCAGTTTTATGCAATTTGCACGTATGTGGAAGCTCAATGAATGCAAGCCATTTAAATTTCAAAAAATATAGTTTTGAAGCTGAAGCACATTTAAAAATGAGAGTGGATTATAGAATGGCAACTATAAAATCTTCCTCTTTTGATTATTTGCAAAAGGACTTCTGTAAAACCCTCCTCTTAATCTTGGTTATGTAGAGATCTATTTCTTTTAGAATATAATTTGACATGTTTTTTTTTTCATTCCTTTTTTATTTGATGACTCTGTCTTGACCTATAAGAATTTAAACAGGGGTGGCTAGGTAGTGCAGTAAATAGAGCACTGTCCCTGGAGTCAGGAGGGCCTGAGTTCAAATCCAGCCTCAGACACTTAACACTTAAAATTAACAGACACTAACACTTACTAAAAAGAGATAAGGAAGGAAGTTACAACCTACCAAAAGGCACTGAGACAATGAAGTAATATCATTACTAAACATGTGACCTTGGGCAAGTCACTTAACCCTAATGCCCCGTGTTTTCCCTTCAAAAAAAAGAAAAAAAACCCCACCAAAACAACAAAATAAAGAACTTAAACAATAAGTTTTGTGCATGAAATTTATTCTCATATTAATTGCACTGAGGTACTATAATAGATTTCTCTTGTTCAAAGTGTTTGAGGAACAGAAGAGTTAAATAAATATTAAAAGTGTGCTTCCCAGAATTCATAGCCCTATTCATCACACAACCTTCCCAGCTGCTATTATTCCTAATCTTTCTCTATCATGTTCCAGAAACTTCTTTATCCTGGAACCTAACTCTACCCCTAGAATTCATGAATTGGAGGTGCCCTCTAGCCAAGAGTTTAGATTGTTAAATTTATGAGAACTGGGAAAATAAAGTATACACAAGAATTTTAAGTTTAATATACATCATTAATTTTTTTCCATCTCTTTCTGAAGTCTGGACAATTAACAAAGCAATGAATAAAGCCCTGATTTATAGGATTTGCCACCTCCTAAATTGTAAATAGCAATACTGAAAATTTAATAAGAGATTTAACAGGGGCTCATAGGAGATGCCACCAGCTTATCCTTGCCTCAGCCCCTGACTCTTCACTCTCTGATTGTATGCTCCTAGAACCTCCATTTTTAAGGAGGAGGCCCAGGCCAACAATGTCTTTATTCCTTTCCAGATTATATTTCTTGACTCTGCTGGTCTTTCTTCTCAGTATCCCCCCATTGGAACTTTCATCTTTTTCCTATTTTCTTCTTCGTCTTTTTCTTCTTCTTCTTCTTCTTCTTCTTCTTCTTCTTCTTCTTCTTCTTCTTCTTCTTCTTCTTCTTCTTCTTCTTCTTCTTCTTCTTCTTCTTCTTCTTCTTCTTCTTCTTCTTCTTCTGCTTCTGCTTCTTCTGCTTCTGCTTCTGCTTCTGCTTCTGCTTCTTCTTCTTCTTCTTCTTCTTCTTCTGCTGCTGCTGCTGCTGCTGCTGCTGCTGCTGCTTCTGCTTCTGCTTGACAGTTATTTCTTTAAAAAATAAAGCTGCACTATTTTTAAATTTGAAACCAGATTACCTATCTACTACCCTTGTGTCCTTGGGTAAATCATAAAATCACTGTAGATATCAGTTTTCTTATCCCTAAAAGAAGGAGACTTAATATATGGAAGCAGTGCTTGCACAGGAGAGGTGGGATAGTTTGAGGTAGTATTGATAAATAATGGTAGGTATAATGTTTTGGGTTTTTGACAAACACATAGTATACCCTCTCCCAAGCCTAGTGGTGGCCACTTAGAACAAAATGAACTATGTACAGCCATACCCATGGCAGATGTTTTTTTAGGTGTCATTAAGAAAATCCTCCTCCAGTGTTTCCCAACTTTTAATGGTTTCCATTGGAAGGTAGATTCTGTGCTCTAGAGACTGACTGATGAGTAGTATTCCTCCCCACCTCCAAAAACACACACTACTTTTTCATGAGAAAGGTATGATGGAATGCCTCTGCTGGTCTTTTTTCTTAGGGTCCCCCATGAGACACTGAGGATGCCATATGTTGAGGGTACCACCATCCCTATAGTGATACCAGTTAGCCACCTATTAGTGCATGTGAAAATTATATCTTTATCTTCCTGAAATTTTGCTTTTTAGAAGTTGATTACTTTTAATAAATAATGTGTTGTTTCCTTTGTACAAATCAGAATAAAATATTCCTTTTAGTATTTCATTAAAGTCCCTAGTTGGAGATTTGTTTCCTTTGTGATTCACTCCTAGTTGCTTGATTGTTACAATGAAAATAAGAAAATAAATATACTGTAAATTTTCTTCCAGTTTTTCACTTAAAGTAGCAATGAAATTGTGATTATCATATCATTAACTAAGCCTCAAAGTTATGTTCTTTGTCCAGTGTTGACTGAGGGTGATAATTTTCTATTATGGGAAGAGTATTTTATTTTGAGAGCAGAGTTATTTTTCTTTGACCATTTATACTTTCAACTACTGTTCAAGCAGTCATTCTTTTTATTCCATTGACCTTTATCTTGGGAATTAAGAATAGACTTGGACCAAGCAGGAGACAGTGTAACCACAGAATAAGATGACAGATAATAAGGTCAGTCATAGGCATTATAGAAGGACAGGTCACATTGAGGTTATGTGATTGTATATAGGTGGCTCTTTCACTAATACTTTGTTATTCACATTGCTCAGTGACTAAAAGCAGGATACTCCAAAAAACAAGTAAGTTAAAGTACAATTTTTTTGGTTCCTTCTTAATAAGAAGAGCTTTTATCAATATATAATTCTATGATTTAGAGACTGTTCTTCTTAAACTATAGTCAAATCAATAAGCATTTATTGAGTCCCTCTGGGTGTATAGGCTGCCTGTTTACCTTTGCGATCCACCTGTCAGACAGGCTAAACTAAGTTGAGGGTAACCTACATTCCCCCCAAAATCTCATTTAGCTAAAGAGCCATCTACCACAAGCACGTGAAGACTTCCTCTCGCAGAATGGGTAGCTGAGAATAGTTTGTTCCAAGGGCAACGAAAGTGACTAAAGCAGGTTCTGTGGAGCACTTAGAGATTGTTCAGATATTGAAACACCAAGGTCATCTACTTCATTCCATGTCATCACTAGTTGTCTTGATTTTTGTCTTGCTACTGGATTTTGATAACTCTGGAAGAGAATGAAGCTGATGACTTTGTAACTCTGCCTCATTTAAAACCAATTTGTGTGCAAGTCAAGACATCATGCTCATGATATAATTTGTCCACTTTGAAAAAGAAGGATAAATATCATTGAATTCTTTATTATGTACTCTACTAGGATTCAGATATAAAGGCAAAAATAAATAAATCTCTCTCTGCCCCTTTCTTCAAGATGTTATATTTTACTAAGAGGAGGAAATGGAGAGGAGTTCATGCCTCTTTCTCTCTCTGTCTCTGTCTCTCCATATATAAAGACTTATACATATTTATACATATGAATATAGTGTATGTTTTCAATATATGGTATATGATGTATGTGCATACACATACATAATCACACACACTTAGTAATATTTATGGGGGAAACACTAAAAGTTTGGATTCATGGCAATATAATATACAAAAATCAATGAATCAGTGAATAAAAATGAGATATTGTGATAATTCCTGACCTGTCATCTTCCAATAACAATGGATTTAAAAATAAAACCCAAATCTAATTCCATTTGGCAATTATCTGCTTAGTGTCTTGTATGTACAATATACTGTGCCAGGTACTTGGCATAAAAAGGTGAAAAGTGACAAGTATGTGGACCCTTAATGAGCTTATATGCTGAGTGAAACAGGTTATAAACACAGATATTGATGTTGCAAGCAATATGAAAAATACATGGGAGGAGGTAAACAGAGAGATAAAGGGAATTAAAAGTAAGAAGGAAATTATATATGCATATGGATGTATTTATTATGAATGTATACACATATATTTGAAGACCTATGATATAGCTAAATTGAAGGATAGTATTACCATAGCTAATATAGAGGAAATATGTAGGAGGATAAAATATTGTGGGATCTGTGGAGTGTGTTGAAGGTCTTGATTTTAATTTCTCAGTGAAAATAAATAGCAGGCAGTTGAAAATGAAGCCTGGAGGGCGGCTAGGTGGCACAGTGAGTAGAGCACCGGTCCTGGAGTCAGGAGGACCTGAGTTCAAATCCGGCCTCAGACACTTAACACAAAAAAAACCAGCCGTGTGACCTTGGGCAAGTCGCTTAACCCCAATTGCCCTCCAAAAAG
>JAQQSW010018272.1:0-11281 GCA_028646575.1 Pseudocheirus occidentalis | reverse complement strand
AGGTAGACCAATAATTTTCAAATTGTCTCTCCTGTATCTATTTTCCAGGTCAGTGGTTTCTTCAAGGAGATATTTCACATTGCTTTCTATTTTTTCATTTCTTTGTAACTGTTTAATAGTATCTTGGTTTCTCATAAAGTCATTAGCTTCCACTTGCTCCACTCTAATTCTGAAGCAATTATTCTCTTCAGAATGATTTTGGGATTCTTTTTCCATCTGGGAAATTCGACTTTTTAAGGCATTGTTCTCTTCGCTGGTTTTCTGGGCCCCTTTTGCCATTTGAGTTAATTTATTTTTTAAAGTGTTGTTTTCTTCAGTCAGGTTGTTGACTCTCTTTTCATGATTTTCTTGCATCATCCTCATTTCTCTTCCTAAATTTTCCTTCACTTCTCTTATTTAGTTTTCAAAGTCCTTTTTCAGTTGATCTATAGATTGTAGGCATTCTTCAAGTGCCTTGGAAGCATTTTGTGTGGGAGTTCTGACTGTGTTGTCTTCCTCCCATTCCATTATTTGACCCTTTTTGTCCACAAAAAAGGATTCTAGAGTTTTATTGCTGTTCTTATTTTGCTTCCTTTTCCTCATGTTGTCCAGTCAATTAATTGGTTGGGTTTTTTTAGCTTTGTGGAACTCTGCTTCCAGAGGGAAAGCTTTGTTCCAAATCACTGGTGTTTTCCCAGCTGCCAGGAGTATTAGGGGGGTGTTGCATGCCCCCCCAAGTTTGGCTTGCTGAAAGCACTCCCCAGTACCACGAACCAAGACCACAATCCAGATCCAGGCCTCTCAACACAGGAGCACTTGGCCCTGATCAATTGATTAAGTACCTATGCGGGGTTCGCAGGCCAGGGGCTCTGAAGCAGCCCAGTGGCAGCAGCCACTGGTGACAGCAGTTCCTGCCCTTCCCCCACTGCTTCCTTGCCCTAGGGGCAGATTGGCTGATCTGCTTTTCCTCCCTCAATTTAGTTTGAAAGCTTCTCTCACTTTCACTGACCTTTTCTAATCCTAGTTTACTAGATGTGAAGAAAGCTCCAGGTGCTATAGATCTTCTCTGAAGTAGACTCACACTGCAGCTTGGGAGGCTAGATCCTCCTGATCACCCTGGGGCCTGACTGCGGTTTGGGTTTCATTCTGGGCTGGCACCCCCAGCCTGCCGCGATGAGGCCCTCCTGCCAAGCTTTCTTCAGCAAGAGATGTGTTTTCTGCATTTTTATGAGTTTCAGAGCCCTAGAATTTGTTCAGTGTCATATTTTATGGGTATTTAGGGTGGTTATGTGGGAGCTGCGGAAACTTGCTGCTTCTACTCTGCCATCTTGGCTCCTTTCTTATTTTTCAAATGAAATTAAGCAAAGGTTTATTCTTTTTGTTGTGTGTGTGTTTTTTTTTCATAAAACCAACTCTAAGTTCTGTTTATTTGTTCAGCATTTTTCTTAATTTCAATTTGAGTAATCTCTCCTTTGGTTTTTAGTATTTCTAATTCTATATTTAATTCAGAATTTTTATTTTTATTCTTTTTCTAGCTTTTTTGTTCTATGTTCAATTCATCTATCTCCTCTTTCTCTGTTTTATTCTTATAAGCATTGAGAAATATAAACCTTACCCTAAGAACTGCTTTCACTGCATTCCAAACTATTGGGTATGTTATCTCATTATTGTCATTCTTTTGGATGAATTAGTTGTTTTTATGATTTGTTGTTTGACCCACTCTTTTAGGATTAGATTATTTAGTTTCCAAAATGATTTTTTGGGCTTTAATTCCATGGCCCTTTATTACATATAATTTTTATTGTATTATAATCTGAAAAATATGCATTTAATATTTCTGCCTTTCTGCATCAGACTGTCAGGTTTTTATGCTCTAGTACATGGTCCTATTTTTGTTTAGGTTCCATATACCACTGAAGAAAAGGTGTGTTCCTTTCTAACTCCATTCAATTCTCTCCAAAGGGCAACTATATCCAACTTTCCTAAAATTCTATTTACCTCTTTAATTTCTTTCTTGTTTATGTTGTGGTTAGATTTATTTAATTCAGAGAGGGAAAGATTGATATTCAAAACTAGTAAAGTTTTGCTGTCAGTTTCTTTTTCCTGTAACTCCCTTAACTTCTCCTCTAAGAATCTGAATGTTACACCACTTTGCATATATATTTGGTAACGATATTACTTCATTGTCTGTGGTCCCTTTTAGTCATATATAGTTTTGTTCCTTATATCTTTTAATCAGATCTATTTTTGCTTTTGGTTTGTCTGCGATTAGGTTTGCTACCCTCTCCTTTTTTTTTACTTTAGTTGAAGCACAATATATCCTACTGCAGTATTGTACCTTTATCCTGTGTGTATCCCTCTTTTTCAAATGTGTTTCTTGCCAACAACATATTGTAGGATTATAATTATCAATCCATTCTACTATCGACTTCTACTTTATGGGAGAGTTTGTCCCATTCACATTCACATTTATCATTACTATCTGTGTCTTTCTCTCCATCCTAGCACACCCACCATTTTTACTTTTCTTTCTCCTTTCTCTCTTTCTCTCCTCACCAGATTTTTGCTTTTGACCACTGCCTCTCTCAATCTCCTCTACCTTCCTTTAGCCCACCTCTCTTGTTTCCCCCCTTTGACTTCCTATTTTTACCTCCTTTCCATCACTTTCTCCCTTTTCTTTCCCCTTTCCCCTCTCAATGCCTATAGGGTAAGTTAGATTTCTATACCTTTATGGGTATGTTATTTCTCCTTGAATCAAATCCAATGAGAGTAAAGTTCAAACAATGCTCATCTCCCTCCCTTCTTTCCCTCTACTCTAATGTGTCTTTCTGCCTCTCCATGTCATTTTTTCTGCCTCCTAATTTTCCCTTCTGCAATTATAATGCTTTTTAGGGCTTAATTAAGTTTTTATCATCACATCAAAATCAACTTAAACCCACCCCCTCTGTCTATGTATTCACCTTCTATAAAGATACAGTTGCCAAGAGTTGCAAGTATCATCTTCCCACGTGGGGATGTAAACAGTTTGTCCTTATTGAGTAACATGCCATGCATTTTCCATTTCCTGTTTGTCTTTGTATGCTTCTCTTGAGTCTTGTATTTGAAGATCGAATTTTCTGTCAAGCTCTGGCCTTTTCATCAGAAAAGCCTGGAAGTCCTCTACTTCATTCAGTTTCCACCTCTTCCCCTGAAAGTTTAGGCTCAATTTCACTGAATAGTTGATCCTTGATTATATTCCAAGCTCCTTTGACTTATGGAATATCATATTCCAAGCACTCTGATACTTTACTGTAGGTGCTACTAGGTTCTGTATAATCCTGACTGTGGTTCCATGATATATGAAGTATTACTTTCTGGCTGCTTGCTGTATTTCTCCTTGATCTGATAATTAATTGTGGTATTTGGTTACAATACTCCTTGAAGTTTTCAGTTTGGTATCTCTTCCAGGAGGTGATGAGGGGATTCTTTCAATTACTATTTTGCCCTCTGGTTCTAGGACCTCAGGACAATTTTCTTTAATGATTTCTTGAAAGATGCTGTCCAGGCTCTTTTTTTCATCATGGTTCTCAGGTAAATTAATAATTTTTAAATTATCTCTTTTTCAAGGTCAGTTGTTTTTCCAATGAAGTACTTTACATTTTGTTCTATTTTTTCATCCTTTCAGTTTTGTTTTGTTTTGTTTGCTTTTTGGAGGGCAGTTGGGGTTAAGTGACTTGCCCAAGGTCACATGGCTAGTTTTTTGTGTAAAGTGTCTGAGGCCGGATTTGAACTCAGGTACTCCTGACTCCAGGGCGGGTGCTCTATTCACTGCGCCACCTAGCCGCCCCTATATCCTTTCAGTTTTTCTTACTGATTCTTGTTGGCTCACATTAGCTTCCACTTTCTAAATTCTAATTTTTTACCAAATTCATTTCTTCAGTTAGCTTTTGTACCTCCTTTTCCATTTGGACAATTCTACTTTTAAAGGAGTTGTTTTCTTCAGTGTACTTTTTCCTTTTTGTCAGTTGTATTTTTAAAGGAATTGCTCAGTTTTTCCTCTGTCTCTCTTATTTGACTTCTAAAATCCTTCTTGAACCCTTCCAAGATGGCATTTTTGGCTTGAGACAACTTCATATTCCCCTTTGAGGTTTCAGATATGGGTATATTGACCCCTTGTCTCTTCCTGAACTTGTGTTTTGATCTTCCTGCTACCAAGTGTAACAGCAAGCACCGTGCAATACCCAGGATGGCCTTTTAGCACAGGTTTTATATCTTCTTTTCTTAAAGGAAAGGCAACTTTTAAAGGAGTCAACAACCTACTTTAATTACATTCACTAATTCAGGGGAAAAGTCATCACCCTAAACATGGAGAAAATTCAAGCAGAAAAGTTAGCACAAAGACCAACAGACAAGACTCCAGCTGCCTGAATAAAGCAACATTACTATGCACATTACATACATCATTGTATCCAGGGATCACAGATATCTAAGCATTCAGAGGGCTCTGAATATATGGTTATTCAGAGTCTCAATCAGTAAATGAAAAGATTTTTCTCACAAGTGGACTCTCAAAGCAACATGAGAACCTCATAGAATATATGACAAAGACTCTTCCCCTGATTGCCTCAGAGCCAGTAGGCACATACCCTACTTGACTCAGTAGAGCTATGAATCAGCAGGGTTTGAAGGATATTAATGCTTCAGATATTTATAATTTAGCCTGAGCCTGGTAAACTGAACTCCAACAGCAAGAAGAAAAAACAATAACCCAAATCCCACCTTGCATGTGCTCACATGAAGATATTTCTTTATGGTCTTTTTATTCTTTTCTTCCACTTATTCTTATTGTTTACCTTTGTTCTTCCTTTTTAATTTGATTTCTATTTCTGGGACCTAGGGGCACTGTCTCATACTTCTTATACTGTGAGCTAGGGGCCTGGATACTGCTGTGTGCTGGGGCCTTAGGTACTGACAGCTAGATGTCATAGTAGTTTACCTGGGGCTGAGCTGGACCTGGTGGTGGTGGCTGATGTGCGTGTGGCATTAGAGCTTGCCTGCTTCTCTACCCTGAGCCTCAGGATCTCCCACTGGTCTACTGAAGTGGGGCTTCTGCTGGCTTGCAGGCATGCCTCCTATCCTGTACAGGTCCTCTTCAGCCACAGCAACAGAGAACTTTCCCATAAATCCCTTTAGCCTCCTGAGCCAAAAGACTGCTATAATCCCATCTTTCCATTGGTTCCACTATTCTATAATTTTTCCTCGGAAAATATTCTCTGGGTTTTTCAAAGTTGATAATGGAGGGTGAAAGCAACTTACTCCTTACTCCACCAACTTGGCTTCTGGAACAAGTAGTTTGTTTGGTTTTTTAAAAGAACACCTAATTTCCAGTATCACAAATGAAAAAGGTGAAATCACCACCAATGAAGAAGAAATTAAAGCAATAATTAGGAATTATTTTGCCCAATTACATACCAAGCAATCTGATAAAGCAAAATCAGTAAATATTTACAAAAATATAAATTACTCAGCAAACAGTTGTCTTTTAAATGACTGGGAGAAACGGGCAATTGCAACATTTTGGGGAAAATAAAATGCCTTTAGTAACAGTTTATTTTGCAATCCAGAGCCTTTATACAAATTTTTAAAAAGGATATGGTCCAAATATGTACTTTTACATGACTAATCTTCGTATCATTTAAAACACTATTTATGTGTGTTTTAAATGGATCCTTTCTCTTCAGTTTTAGTGATTTTTTGATGACAGCTATGCAGAATTTGGTTATAATCACAAGGAGTCCCTAGTTAGTAAAAAAAAAAAAAGAACACCTTAATTTTTGATATTACATTCCTTTACCTTAAATTTATTTTTCTCTCTAGTTTATTCTTGGCCTCTTTTTGGTCAAGGAAAAATTGAGCTTATTGAAAATGTCTCAGTAATGAAAAAAGAGATTGTATTATAGAGTCTCTAATAATTTGCTGACGATGAACCATGAACACATTTTTCATGCTATTGAAACAGTTTTCCTGTACAGCTTCATTTCATTTCACCCAGTACCTTCAAAGATGTCTCACAGTTAGTCTAAGTTCTTTTATTAATTAAGAAATAGTCTCACCCAGTAAAAGTATCAATTCTAAAATGAACTTGATTGGTTTTAACACAACATTTACACATTCGCCATGATTATATTCTTAGATCTCAGATATTCTCATTTTTCTTTCACATCCAGATCACCTTTGGGCCATTTGATCCCATCCTGAGAGACAAGGTTCAGTTTCCTTCTCTTTACCAGATGGCACCTAGGGACTCTTCCCTACATAAAGGTCTGGTGAGATTGATGACTCATTTTGAGTGGACATGGGTAGGTCTGGTGACAGTAGATGACCTGAGAGGTGAGGAATTCCTTCATGAAATAACACTGGAGATGGCAAATAATGGTGTCTGTGTGGCCTTCACAGAGAAGATCCCTGTCAGTGAGAGAAGACACACAGAATCACACATGACATTTATGCCCAGGATCATGGCATCATCAAGCAGAGTAATTTTCATTCATGGTGACGCAGATTCATTAATGATCTTGAGATATTCACTAGGTATTTCTCTCACACTTTCTAAGGTGTGGGTCATCTCTTCTCATTGGGACATTACCATGAGACCACAATATATAGATAGTTATCCATTCCATGGGGCACTTATATTTTCACACCCAACAAGTGATGTTCCAGGTTTTAAGGCTTTTGTCAGGACAGTGAACCCTTCTAAATACTCAGAAGACATTGTACTGAAAGAATTCTGGCGCTTAGTGTTTGGATGTACAGATGAACCTGAACGGCTGAAGCAAGAGCAATGTTCACCAAATGCCTCCTTAGAGACTTTGCCTTTGCTTTTCTTTGACATGACCATGTCTGACCTGAGTTATAGCATCTACAATGGTGCCTATGCTGTGGCTTGGACTCTCCATGAAATGTTGTTAATGAAATCAGAAGAAAGATTCATGGTAGAGGGAGGAGGCTGGGTGCCTGAACCATGGCAGGTAATATACCTTAAAAGTTGTGTTTTCCACTGTCAGGCAATGACAACTTGAGCAGGAAGTTCATGTCTGGGATTCTCCCAAAATAGGTTTCATACACCACTGAAGAAAAGTATACTGTAGAATATGGGGTTTTAGCTGAGGTTTGAAGAAAGTAGGTAATTCAAGATGCATAGATCAGGAGATAGAATATTCCAGGCATGAAAGTTAACCAGAATGCCTGAAGCCATCAGCTGGAGTTTTTTGTTTGAGGAACAGGAATGACACTAGTGTTACTGACTCCCATAATATATTTTTTTCTTAAGGTAAGAGACCTCATTGGAATTTATCAGTGATAGAGTCAAACTTGGTATTTGAGAAAATCGTTTTGACAGCTGAATGGAGAAAGAACTGTAATGGGAAGAGACTTGTGGTAGGCAGAACAACTATGTCACTATTGCAATAGCCCAGGCTTGAAGTGATGGGGGCCTTAACTAGAGTACTCTCAATGTCAGAAGAGACATGATGCCAAATATGAGAGATGCTGTGAATGAAAAATCAACAAAATTAGGTAACATAATGGATATGGGTGAATGAGAGAATGGGGAATCGAGGATGACACCTACATTTGGGAGCCTGGGTTACTGGAAATATAATAGTACATTCAGGAGTAATAGGGAAGTTGAAAGGAAGGAAAGGTTGGAGGTTGGGAAGAAGATGATGAGTTCAATTTTGGACCTGTGGAATTGAAAACAACTACAGAAGAGTCAGTTATCTTAAATGAATGTTTTATCAATATTTTTATTTCTTGCATCATTATAGTATTCCATAATTCCATCCTAAATTCCCCCTCAAATTCCATCTCATATGACAAACTGAATTTTTAGAGAGGAAAAATAAATCATCACTACTGATAGATGAATTTTAAAAATTTGAGAACCACTGTAATTTTTAACCTCTGTGGACTTCCCATTTCCATGAAGAAGTAAATTGAAGGTGTTTTCTCATATCTCTTCATTCTGAACCGTGCTTGATCTTTATAATTTTATTATATTTGTTTTTAATTTGGGACATATCAACTATTCCTTGGGTTTACATTGTTATAATTACTGTGTATATTGCTATCTCAAGCTCTGCTTATTTCACTGTATACATTCATATAATTCTACACATGTTTTTCCATATTTATTACTCACATTACTTTTTACATTCTTTTTAACTTTAAACAGCATTTCTTTTTAGAATTATGGGTGTTAAATTCTCTCCCTCCCTCCAGCCCCTCTATCGCATGTTGAGAAAACAAGGAATGTGACATCATTTATACTTGTGAAGTTATGGAAAATATATTTATGTATTAATCATGTTAGAAAAAATCAAGG
Source organism: Pseudocheirus occidentalis (assembly GCA_028646575.1). Lineage (NCBI taxonomy): Eukaryota > Metazoa > Chordata > Mammalia > Diprotodontia > Pseudocheiridae > Pseudocheirus > Pseudocheirus occidentalis. The sequence goes on along the minus strand of JAQQSW010018272.1, from coordinate 2,937 downwards.
AAGATAAGGTTTTAAAACAAAGGTTGATTCAATCAGTAATCAGAACTCATCACTTCCCTCTCTGAAAGTGGATAGTATTTTTCATCACGGGTCCTCTGGAGTTGTTTTGGATTGTTGTACAGTGGAGAAAAAAGAGGGACATACTGGGAGAAGACAAGATAGATTTTTATACCATCTGAATGAGTGTGTATTCTTCCCTCTGAACCAATTCCTATAGGGGTGCGGTTCAAATATTGTGCTACTTATTTTTCCACAGTAAGAACTCCTCCTTTCATGTCTCTTTCGGGTGAAAATATTTTCCCTGTTCTTCTCTTCCTTTCTACCTTCTCCCAGTATGTCCCTCTTTTTCTCCCCTTCACTCTTTGAGCTCATTCAAACATAATTAACTAACTCATGCCCTCTATTTATGTAAACTCCTTCCAATTGTCCTACAGTGATAAGATTTTAGGAGTTACATGTATCATCTTCCCTTATATGAGTGTAAATTGTTTGATATTATTGAGTATCATATGACTTCTCTTTCGTGTTTTCCTTTTGATGTTTATCTTGAGTCTTGTGTTTGAATGTCAAATTTTCTATTCAGTTCTGTCATTTTATCAAGAATGCTTGAAAATCCTCTATTTCATTAAATGTTCTTTTTCTCCCTAAAGGATTATATTCAGTTTTCCTATGTATGCTATTCTTCATTCTGATCCCAAGTCCTTTGTCTTACATAAATAATTATATCCCACTCTTTAAGGTAAAAGTTGCTAATCTTGTATGATGTTGACTGTGGTTCCATGATATGTAAAGTATTTCTTTCTGGCTACTTCCAATATTTTCTCCTTGATCTAATAGCTCTGATATTTGATGACAATATTCTTGGGAGTTTTCACTTTGAGATCTCTTTCAGGATGTGGTCAGTCCATGTTTTTCCCATTTCTATTTCATCCTCTGGTTCTGTGGCATTATACTTATAATTTTCATAATGTTGAACCAATTCTTCATCAGGGAGCTACAGCTATTCTATTCTTACTTGTATTTTATTTAAACATTTTCATCAATATTCATTGTAGAAATGAGGCCACTAGTTTCCTTCTGATTTTGTTCTCCTTATTTTAGCCACCTAAATGATATTTGTGCCATAGAAAGAACTTTGTAGGATTCCTTGGAAATCCATCTTCCATAATATTGGTATTAGTTCTTTATTTTTTTTGTTAAAATTCACTTGCAAATCAATATGGTTTTATTGTCTCTATCTTAGGAAAATCATTTATGATTTATTCAAATATTTTTCTAAAATAGAACTGCTTCAGAATTTTTATATTATATAAATATATATTATATCAGCATGTATCATATATCATATTAATGCATCAAAACTACATTATTAGTTTTCTTGGCATGAAGTTGTTCAAAATTATTTGAATAATTGATTTAATTTTTTTGTCATTGGAGATACATTCATCCCTTTCAGTTTTGGAAACTAATATTTTGGTTTTCTTCTTTTTTTAAATCAAGTTAGCCAATAGGTGAATCCCCGATGGCAAAATACATGAGGCACCCTAACTGAACTCTCTTAACATTCCCCTCCAAACAACTTTAAATAACACCTCAAATCAAATTTTGGAGTGGAAGAGTCAACAAAAGTTTGATGTAAGATTTTTTTCTGGCCTAAAACATACTTAGGAGGCCAGTAGAAGAGGTCTATGACACTGAGACTGGGGCTGGCCTGCAGCAGATGTGGCAACATTACCAATGGTGAGCCTTCGTAGTATGATAGTGATGGGAGCAGCAAAAGCAGCAGTTTCTATAGTTAAAATCCCAGAGCCAGCAATGGCATCAGATGACTGGTCATAAAGAGATTACTGGGAATCATTTGCCAGTACTGGGTAAAAGTAGCACAGATTTGCAATGCTATTACCCATGTGCTGTTCTGCATCAAAGTTCCAGGGCAGAGAGGGATGCTTATGCTTGTGATTGGTCACAAGGGAGCAAAGACCTCTGTCAAAGTTCCAAAACATGGCAGAGATGTGGCACCTGCAGCTGAAAGAGCTGGATACCATGTTACAGCCCCAGGTTTTAGAGGATAGGTCTTGATTGTGTTTGCAGGTGAATAGAAACCCTTTCTGAGTAATGGCCAGTGACCATACCTGGCTCCATACCATACCCCCTTGAAAACACTGTACACTTTCAGATTCTCACAATTAACTCTGAAAATAACAGCATTAAAAACCATGAAGTTGAGTAGAGTGCCTCCCCTCACTCCGGGTAAGCAGAGTCCAAATTTAACAGGAATTTCGAAGACAAGAATTGGGCTGAAAATAATGAGTAAAAACAAAAAAAAAATCCACAAAATGCTACTGTGATTCCAGGTAAGACTGTCTAACCAAGCAAGAAAAGCTCTCTAGAGGACTGCTGCTGTTAATAACTTTAAGCTTCTGATCACATAGTATTGTGAACTATTCATTCAGCAATAAACTAAGTAAAACATCCACAGAAACCAAAGTACAGCATTCTGAATGATATAACACAACTTATCACTAAAGTGGCCACATAGTATTTTTTTATTTGTAATATATATTTTATCTATGCATATTACATATATAGATGACGTTATTTATATATGTTTTATATATTGTATAACATGAAATATATGATTTATTCTGATGTTATTACTTTATTCTTTATTCTTTTTTTAAATTTTAATTTATTTTCTTGATTACATCATTCATTTCCACAAGGTTTTAAGGTACAAATTTTCTCCCCTTCTTTCCCCTACCCCCAAGCCCAAAACAGTGATCCCACTGTAAAGCCCCTCCCACAATCTGTTCTCTTTTGTGTCCTCCTCCAACGCCCCTCTAACTTTCTAGTAGGGCACAGAGGATCTCCCTACCTCAGTCCCTGTATGTCTAATTTCCCAGTTGCATGTGGTTAATAATAATAATTGTTACATAT
>JAQQSW010018271.1:0-11281 GCA_028646575.1 Pseudocheirus occidentalis | reverse complement strand
TCAGATTGTCTCTCCTGGATCTATTTTCTAGGTCAGTGGTTTTTTCAAGGATATATTTCACATTGCTTTCTATTTTTTCATTTGTTTGTAACTATTTAATAGTATCTTGGTTTCTCATAAAGTCATTAGCTTCCACTTGCTCCACTCTAATTCTGAAGGAATTATTCTCTTCATAATGCTTTTGAGATTCTTTTTCCATCTGGGAAATTCAACTTTTAAAGGTATTCTTCTCCTCATTGGCTTTGTGGGCCTCTTTTGCCATTTGAGTTAATCTATTTTTTTAAAGTATTGTTTTCTTCAGTCAGGTTGTTGACTCTCTTTTCATGATTTTCTTGCATCATTCTCATTTCTCTTACCAATTTTTCTTCCACTTCTCTTACTTGGTTTTCAGAATCGTTTCTGAGCTCCTTCATGGCCTGTAACAAATTCCTATTTTTCTTGGAAGCTTTTGATTCAGGAGTCTGACTGTGTTGTCTTCCTCCTGCTCCATGCTTTGATCCTTTTTATCCTCAAAAAAGAAACCTAAGGTTTGTTTGCTGTCCTTGCTTTGCTTCCTTTGCTTGCTTATGTTGCCACTCAATTACTTGACTTTTGAGCTCTTTGCCACAGTAGAACTTTGCTTCCAGAGGGGAGAGCTTTGTCCCAAATTGCTGGTGTTTCACAGCTGCCAGAACTATTAGTTGGGTGCCCTCTCTACAACCCCCACACACTCTCACTCACTGGTCACATACCCTAGGACCCCTACCCAAGACAGTGATCCAGAGCCAAGCAGGTCAAAGTAGGAGTGATCACCTTCTGAATGGTTGCCTGATCCCCCTACAATCTCCAGTACAGGAGCTCTGGAGCAGCCATGTGGAGGTGGCTGAACAGCCACAGAGCCTCCACAGCTTTTTGCCTTCTTGCGCTGGAGGCAGTGGTTGGACTGTGCTTTCAGTCCCTCTATTCTCACAAAGTCCACTGACCTTTAACTTTGTCTTTGGCGTTTATGGGTTGATAATTCTGGAAACAGCCACAGCTGCTAATGATCCACTCTCCTGAAGTCCATGCTGGCTGCTGCTGGTTAGGCTGTCCTGGGGCTAGAAGCACAGGTTCATGTGGGGCTGGTCTTGGTTACCAGCATGCTGCAATGAACCCTTTCTGTCTGCCTGCCAGGAGATTTGTTTCTCTCTGTCACATTCTGGGTTCTGTAGCTCTAAAATTTGTTTAAAGTCATTTTTTAAATATGTATTTGAGGTGATTAAGGGGGGAGCCATGGAGTTTTCCTGCTTCTATGCCGCCATCTTGGCTCCATCCTGACCTTTTATCTTTACTCACACAGCTACCACCTTGGTTTATATCCTCATCTCCTCTTGCATAGATTATTAAAATAAAATCTTAATTAACTTACTTGCTCAACTCTAAATAAACTTTCTTTCTACTCCAGTCCAACATCGACACTGTAGCTAGAGGGCTTTTTCCTTAAGTTTCCTTTTTCCTTCAGCAGATCTAAGTGTTTCACTCCCCTACTCAGTACACTCCAGTCATTCTCTGTTGGCTCTAAGATAAAATAGGAATGTCTTGAGTTACCTTTGAAAGCCCTTTTACAATGTGGCTCCAGCCTATCTTTCAAGCCTCATTGTACATTACTCTTCCTCAATACTGCTTACACACTCCCTTCTCTCTTCATGTATCTGTTCTTCAAGTCATCTCTCATCTCTATGTCTTTGCACTGGTTGCTCCCCCATGCCTGGAACATACTACCTCCTTATCTCTACATCATACAATCCCTTTCTTCAAAACACAGCTCCATTCTTTCCTGATCCTTTCCTGATCTATCCAACTGCTGTTGCCCCCACCCAACCAGCTTTTATGTGTATTTCTTTTGTTTTCTTTTTAAAATTTTTACTTACATGTGTTTGGAGTTTTTTGTTTAGAATGTAAGCTCCTTGAGAATGAAGATTGTTTTATTCTTTGTGTTTATATACCCAGTGAAAGCATGGTGTCTGGCACATAGTAGTTGCTTTATAAATTATTCAGTTGATTGATTCTATATCTAAAATGTTTTAGGCATATTCCTTTAGCAACTAGTTTATGGTCTATACATCCTCCTTAAGCTACTACATGTGTCCTGACACACCTTCAACAAAGGAGGATTGAAACAGGAATACAAGATAATTACCTTCCAATTGTGAAAGTAACTTTAGCTAAATCAAAATAAGAGATATTCTATTTTAGTGATATTCAACTGAAATTTCAATAATGTTACCTCTTTTGCAAAATATTTTATGAGGTTAATAGCATAGTAGGACCAGAGGGAGGAAGAACTGACACATTTTCTGTGTGTGTGTGTGTGTGTGTGTGTGTGTGTGTGTGTGAGAGAGAGAGAGACAGAGAGACAGAGACAGAGACAGAGACAGAGAGAGACAGAGAGAATAAATGAATTTATGTATTTGGATATGGCCCTCTTTAAGGTTCTGTCCAGATATAAAATCTTCTATTACTTTGATTTGTCCATAGGCAGCCTTCTGTAGAGTAGGAGTAATGAAGGGACTAAAGACTAAATTCCTATGCTCAGAAGTATGCCAGGCATTATGAAGAAAAAACTGTGTATAATCCCATTCTTTTCCTTAGGGAATATACAGTAGAGGTGGGGAGATAAAAAATAAAATATTCCCACTATCCAAACATATATGGAAATTAAGGGCTATAAAAGTTTGGCATACATTATATAAAGAATATATACAGAATCACAAAATCTCAGAATTAGAAGGGACTTAAGCCATGTAGTCTAGCTTATCTGGAAATCACTGATGCAGTGCCTGACACATGATCCTCCAATCTTTTCTTGAAGACCTCCATTGATGGGGAACACACAGCTTCCCAAGGTAACCTGATCCACTTTGCGAGACCAGTCTGAATATACAAGGGATTCATTGATGAATTTAGCTTTATAAAACATGTCCAATGGAAACAGTGATATTGTGTGATGACCTAACTGTGATAGACTTAACTCTTCTCAGCAATGCAGTGATCTAAGACAACAAAAGACTCGGGATGGAAAATGCATCCACGTCCAGAGAAAGAACCATGGAGTCTGAATGCAGATGCAAGCAGACTATTTGCTCTCCTTGTTTTGTTTTGTTTCATCTTTCATGTGGTTCCTCCTATTGGTTCTAATTCTTCTTTACAATGTGGCTAATGTGAAAATATGTTTAATATGCATGTAGAAAATGTAAAAGTGGATGAATGCAAAATAAAAAAAATACCAAGACTACTAAAGCTAAGAATAAATGAAAGCTGGTAATGAATGAGAAAAACAGGTTTGTTTTTTTTAAAGTTATATTGTAGTGGGGAAGTGGTGGAAGAAGATCCAAAATAGGACAACAACTTGAACTGAATGGGGTGCTTAAGGTTAAAGGAGAAAAAGGTTTTTTTAAATCTTATTTTGCATCTGATTTCTCTGCTAAGAAGACTGATTCTTCATCTGGAAAGGACAGAACAAAAGGGATAGAAGCTTCTCTCCTTCAAGTCACTATCCCTGCATGGAGGTCCTGAAAGAACTGGTAGTGTGATCACTGAACCACTTGATCGTTTGCAAAATGGGAGAAAATGGGAGAAGTACAGAGGGATTAGAGAAGGGCAAATGCCTCAGTTTTAAAAAAGATGCATACTTATAGGCTAGTGAGATTGAACTAAATTCTTGTTGGTGATTATGTGAGTAGATGGATAGGGACAGATATGAGAAACATTTGAAGATAAACTGACAAGACTGAATGACTGACTGGACATAGGGATAATGAAAGAATGAAAAGTTGAATGTAACTGAAGGTGTGAATTGGAATCACTGGGAGGATATAGTTAGTAGTGCCAAAAACAAAAACAGAGAGATTTGGAGTAGGGGCGAATATCATGCAAAGATCATGAGTTCTGTTTTGGATATGTTGAGTTTGACATTTCTATGACATATATCCAGTTGGAAAAGTAGGCTAGACATATAGTATGGGAGTCATCTGTCAGAAAATGATCTGGGAAGCAAAGACTCCAAAAAAGAAGAAAGAGTGTAGAAAGAAGAGTTGAGAGATCAGGATAGAGCCTTGGAGGACAGCTTGGTTTAATGTGTGTACAATTTTTAAAAAGATATATTTGGATCTTTTAAGGATGATTCAATCAAAAGATAGTGTGATTTAGTAGAGACCTGGCCTTAGTTAGGGCTTGGAAGATCTGGGATAAGCTTTTGTGTGACCTTGGACAACTAAGTTAATCTCTGTGGCCCAGGCAACTCTCTAAGACTAAATTATCAGACCTTTGGCAATCTGCATTTTAAAGGGTGTTTTTTCACCTACAATTCCCTATACTTATCAAATCTTTGAGTCTAACAACAAAAGAAATGTCTGCTGTGATTAGTCTTCTTTCTCTTTATCAGCGTTGAGGATCAAATTGATATATTTTCTTGTGTCAGGTATTAGCTGACAAACACAGCATCTTTTTCTGTTTTTCAAACAGAATAGTTCATTTAGTTTAAAGATAATTTGTTCTTTTGATTTTTGATATTTATTTGTGAATTAATCATGGTCTTTTTCATCTTATAACTCAGATGCCCTGTTTCATTTCCCCTTCTGAGGTTGATTTATTTTTCACACATTTTCTGTTTTATAAATTTGTTCCTCTAGCATTTTTTTTATAATCAATCACTTTAAAAGTATTATCAGTTTTCTCAGGCATGTAACCGAGAATTTTCCTAAATTCTTTTGCATTTATTATGTTGTTCCTCATTTTGATTTTTGGTAGTTTGATTTCCCTCACTCTTCTTTGTGATTAATTTTGCTAATTGTTTATCAGTGTTATTGGCCTTTTAAGCAAATTGACTCTATTTTAATTCACTCTGGAGGATCACAGATCTTGAGCTGGAAGGAACTTCAGGGCCACTTAATTCAATGCTCTCATTTGACAGATTTGGTTCTTCTATCTTCTGCTTTATCAACATAGCTCCAGTGCCAGAGGTGGCCTCCATGTTTTTGGCACCTCCAATTTGGTTCAGTGCCAAGTGGAAACTGGGAACTTCGGGTGTCTCCTGTACCTCTTTGGCCTTGAGCTTTCCTTACCGGTAGTCAGGCTTTAAAAGCATAGGTCAATTTTATTTATTTTTATTTAAAGAAAACAGAGAAGGGATCACTTTTTATTTGGCACCCTCACAGTACTCTATGGTAGTTCAGTTACTTAGCACCATTCTGCTTGGGTCCAAGTATCATGCCCATAGAAAGCAAAAAGGAGAAGTAAAGCAGAGGAGTATATCAGTCATAGGTATAAAAAAGCCAAAAACTTCAAATACGGTAGAATCATTCATTACCAAGGAGGTGGAAGAAAAAAGTGTAACACTGACAGCTGAGACTCCAGGGTAAGACTTCTATGGTCCAGCTGCTCAAAAGCTTGTATCTGGAGAGGAATTCTTCGAGGGGCTAGGCTGGTGTTTGCTCCTAATACATTAGGACTTTTTGCCTCTTTGCATCATGACTTTTCTTGGCAGTTCTCTTCCCCCTGGGGTCCTACTTCTCTATTGCTGCTGCTCCGGGTTCCTGGTCATTTTATGGAGCCTTGCTGCAGTTTTTCTCACTGCCTCAGCAAAACTTTTGAGGGTTTTTAAAAAACTGATATTGCTATCCTCTGCTTGGCTTCATTGTGTCCCCTTCTCACTCCTGAAACATATGCAGAATTCCTCTTGACTTGGATTTAAAAAAAAGTTAATATATTGAATCCATTTTGAATCAATTTTGAATAAGCTTTAGTTCCTCATTGGTTAAATGAGTGGATTATTGCACCAGATGGCTACAGTTTAGTCCCTTCTGACTCTACAGCTATGATCCTCTGAAATTTACCTTAATATTTGTCAGAAATCTCTTAAGGGGACTGTAAGGTCTTTGACTGAGAGGGTAACACACAAACCCATTATTATATAGATTTATTTTTAGTTTCCATTTTTGTATTTGCCTTGTATCGTTTCTCTCCTTTTTTTTAATCATATATTTTCCTGTTTGCTGGTTGTGGTGGGGTTTTTTTTATATCTACAACTGGTTGATATTGTAGTGGTCTCTGTCACAATTGTTTAGCCTTTATTAATGTCTTCATGCTGAATTTAACCATTTCCCTCATTGGTTATGTCCTCACTGAACTCCAGCAGATCCTTTTCATCTGACTCACACACCAGTCATTTTCTGATGATTAAGATACAACCCTTTCAATTTTTATGATGACATTTGATTCTAACCACATCCTGCATCTTCTGGGGCAAAGTATAAATATTATATAGGAATGGGGCTTCTAAATAGACTTCATGCCCTAATCTTTTTCATTTCTGAAATTGGAACCACATTTTTGTCATTCCCTCTCCCCTCCTTTTTTTTTTTTGTAGTTACCAACTATCATGGCATATGTTAGCTTGTTTTGGAGAATCTTATTAAACTTCTCTGTAGGATATCTTTAATATTCTGCTGCAGATGTTAATGCATGAGCTTCAGTTATCTTCATAGTAATTTTTTTGTAGTTATCATAAACACTGAAAAAAGAAATGACTGTATTTTAAGAGTATTCATGAAGATATGCTTAAGCATATTTAAAACATTTTTGAGCCAAATATGAAGAACTAACTAGAATGTCTTCCCTGCCTTTTGCCATACAAACACAAAAATCTGTGTTGTTAACTTTTTTTTTAAGTTCACAGAACTGTTTAAAGACTATTTTTGAAGAAATCCAGTAGAATTTCAAATTGAGAATCTTGATATGTGGCTCTGAGACTCAAGCTAGAGATCACTGTATAGATCCAGAATTTAAGGCTAACCCTATTGATTCAATATGTTGTAATGACTAGTAATTTTTTTCACTTTTATGAAATTTCATGAATTGAAGTCATATGTGATTAACAGGTAGATAGAAGATTTGTCTAAATTTATGTAGGAAATTGTTTTGTGATCATTTATCTTTTGGCTGGTTGAATAGGAGTTGGGTTTGGTTGTCATTCTGTTTCTTGGAGTTGTTTCATTAACATTAGACAAATAATTGCATACCAAGTCATTTAAAAACTTTTAGGTATAATAAATGCTTTATATCGGGTAAGACTTAACCATTTCCTTAGTTTTCTTTGAAAATGATATTTCCTTAGTAACTTTAATTGCTCCATTTTAATTGTCTTTGAATATCCTCAAGATATAAGATTCAGTTTTTGGTAGCTTTCTTTGTTTTGTTTTCTTTAATTCACTATCAGGATTTTTGTTTTAAAACAATCTTACCCTGTCATCTGCAACAGGGCCCACTTCTAGTCCTTTCTTATCCATCATAAAGATAGACATTTGGAGCTTATGTCTAAAATTGTGTGAAATCTTGTTTGATATAAGATCTATTTAAATTTCAGTTAAAGGACCCCAGTTTATATAAGGATGAATATAAGTTGTAGAACTAGGAGAATGTTGCTTGATAATAAATATTTACACTTAACACTTCTAATTTTTCTAGTTTGTGGCTCACTGTAACCTATACTATCACTTTTTAAAGTAAAACAACTTGTTACTGGGTGCTAACTTTAAATTTTTTTAAAAAGCCCACTAAAATTAAGATGCAGGTTGTTTTCGGTAGTCAATCCTTCTGAGGAAAGGCAGGCTGTTTTTCTTAAAAGTTAGCTGAATTTTTATTTACAAGTTGAAAAACTTTTAGAAGCCTGAAAGTCTAAGAAACAGAACAAAGTGGTGAAGTATGGAATACTTGACATTTGTCTACCCAGTCTGCACCTAAGAGGTGAAACAGAATGAATGACATAGTGGATTCAGGGCTATCTAGCTAACTTCAAGTCTTGCCCTAGTCCAGTGGTTCTCAGCCTTCCTAATGCCACAACCCTTTAATGCAGTTCCTCATGTTATAGTGACCCCCAACCATAAAATTATTTTCATTGCTACTTCATAACTGTAATTTTGCTACTGTTATGAATCGTAATGTAAATAACTGATATGCAGGATGTATTTTTATTGTTACAAACTGAATGTAACCCACAGACTGAGAGCCGCTGCCCTAGTCACATGCTATGAGCAACTCTAAGATTATGTTACTTAACTTGGCAAAAAAAAAATAAATTTTTTCACTGGGAGTTTCTACACCAGTGACATCATAGGCCGATCCTTTCTCCCCCTCAGATATGCGTAGCACAATGTTAAGTGTTCTGTGATTAAAAAAAAAAGAATTATAGGGTACAGTCTGTACTCAGAAGGAACTGAGAGTCTAACTGGGGAGATTAGGCATATACACATGAAATACTTTGGAAACATGTTATTAGGATAAGCTCAAAACCTTTTCCATTTTTGCTTGCCATATCTCTATAGTAAAGGTAATGAATGTGGCTAGGTGAGTTGAAGAGACAATGACTTTGCCCCACTGAGTTTAGCTCTGTGCCATTTCCTGTCTGTTTTGTCTACGTTGGACAGCCAAGAGAACTAGAGTTGAAAAACTAGAGGACTCAAACCCCAGTATTGTTTGATAGTTGCTTATCTTACTAGACTTTAGAGATTAAAATCAAGAAAACGTGATCATGAACTATAAATACAAAGAAAGAGACAGAAAGAGAGACATGGGGGGGAGGGAAGAGAGAGAGAGAGAGAGAGAGAGAGAGAGAGAGAGAGAGAGAGAGAGAGAGAGAAAGAGAAAGAGAAAGAAAGAGGCCTCCCATGGCCAGTGAGCAGGAAGTTTAGTAAAAAGGAAAACAAAACAAAACAAAATTACAGACTAGTCTGAGAGTACTAGTTACTGGGCTGGAGGAGAGAGAGGCCTTACTCTGCTTTAAATTACTTGGGTCCTCAGAACCTGAGATGAGAAGCCTTATAGGCAAGAGTCTGAAGGGAACATGATAGATCATTTCTTAAAGGACAGAAAGGCAAGAGCAGAGGCCCTAGACTCTAGGGTGACTGCTTTTCTAACAACTATTTAAAAACACTCTGGCTTTTGAACAAAAAAGAATGCTTTCTTCTTGCCATGCTATTCATCTCCTAACAGGAAAATGCTGGAATCAAGATGCAGAGTGAGACATATGTTTTTGGAAATAGCAAATGTGCATTTTGCTTAGCTATGCATACTTGTTGCAAGGATTTTTTATTGTTGTTTTGGTTTTTTTAATGTATGGGAGAAAATGGGAGGAAGAAAAAAAATTTTGTTAATTGAAAAAAATAACATTAAATTTAAAAATAAAAGGAAAGACCACACTCTGGAGGATCTGGATTCAAATCTCATTTGTAAAATTGTGGCTTTGGGACAAGTAACTTAATTTCTATTTCTTTAGGCCTCAGTTTCCTTGTCTGTAAAATGAGGGTATTGAATTAGATGGCTTCTGAAGTCTCAGCTCCAGATCTATGATCTTGTAAGAACTCTGACATATGTCAGAGTTGTACCTAGCATCATCTTGTATGCATCTGGCAGAGCAGTTTCCAGTAGAGCATTGTTTGTCCAGTGAGCTATTGTGTAACAGACAGATAAGTGAGGAGCAGGACCTGTGGCTGTGTGATGACATCAGTGGTACGCATATTCAGCTCTTTAGCAGTGGAAGTGTGTGAGTTGCCCCTTTTCATCAGGGTCTTGGCCATGTGTATTCTCTACACATGTGCATCAGACAGAAATGTTCTCTATGTAAGTTCCTTAGCTTAAAACCACACTTAGATTTTTGTGACATCATGGATGTCATTTCCCACCCATTCATTATATGTACTCACTCTTTCTACTGGTGGAATATACTTTTTGGACAGTGTGCCTCAGGTTCTTGAGGGAAATGTTGAAATTGGGTTTTCTTATAATGCTATTTCATTAAATGCCTTTGCTCTGAACCAATTTGTATTCTTTGGTTGAAATTTAAAAGTAAACAAATCAGTGGGGGCTAGTGGTCTGTGATTTTAGCATCTGTGATTCCATAGAGTAGCTGAACCTTGAGTCAGTTATCTCTGTAGACGTGGCCGTACCAGTGGGAAGGTATGCCCTCAGGTGCTATGGGATACCATATGAGAAAGTTCTAAATTGTATAGAACTGAAAAAAATTATGGAGTTAGGAAAAAGCAAAACATTTTTGAGAGGTTTGGTATACATGCATGTTTCTTTGAATGAGCATTTTGTTTTATGCGATTGCTTAGACTTTATTGCACACCTAGTGCAAAAGTTAGAAAGCACCTTACAGATTCTCTGACCAACATCATCATTTTGAACACGGGGAAACTGAAGCCCAGTAAGGTTAAAATAGGTAATCACTTGTTTTGCAAGTTACTTTCTTTTAAATATATAAACATATATATATATATTTGTATACTTTTAACATTTGATTATAGAATTTAAATTCTAGATTCTTTCCCTTCCACACTCATCATCCACCCCTGCTGGAAGGACAAGCAATTCAATACAGGCTGTACATGAGTAGTTATGCAGAACATCTCCACAGTGAACATATTGTGAGAGACTGATTATATGTCCCTCATTCCTATCCTGTCCCCCCACCTTGTTCTAGTCTCTACTTTGTCCCTTTATAGAAGTGTGTGCTTCTAACAACCCTCCCCCCCACCCTGACCTCCCCTCTCCATCATTCCACTTCCCATCCCCAACCACCCCCCCTCCTGTGTGGCAAGATACTCACTTTAGAGTTCATCATTCCTTCCCTAAGCCAAATTCAATGAGAGTAAGGTTGACCCTTTCCCTTTTGCTTTCCTGTTCTTCCTCTCCATTGTAACAGTTATCCCTTGCCTCTTCTATATAAGATGATGAATCCCATTGTCTCTCCCTGTCTCCTGTCATTTTATTCCTCTTCCACCTCAGAATTTTACCTTTTAAAGTATCATCCCTTCCTATTCAGTTGATCCAGTGCCCTTTATGTACACATATCTACACATACTCAGATATGTATTCATACACATATATATATACCCTCCTATATAGACATATATGTATGTATACATACATACACACACACACACACTTGTATTCCCTTCACCTATTCTCATCCCGAGAAAAGTTTCATAAGTTAATGAAGATCATTTTTCCATGTTGGCATGTAAATAGTTCAACTTTGATAAGTTTCTTATGATTTCTTTTCCATTTTTAGCTTCTCATCCTTCTTGTATTTGAGCATCAAATTTTCTTTTCAGTTCTGGTTTTTTCAGCAAGAATGCTTGAAAATCCTCCATCTCACTGAATGACCATATTTTCCCCTGGAACATTATGCTCAGTTTTGCTGGTTAGGTGATTCTTGGTTTTAATCCCAGCTACCTTGATCTCTAGAATATCATATTATAGGCCC
>JAQQSW010018269.1:0-11282 GCA_028646575.1 Pseudocheirus occidentalis | reverse complement strand
AGGAAGGGAAAGAATATAGAATTTAAAGTTCTATAATCAAATGTATATGTATATATATATATATATATATAAACTGGGAATTAAGATATACAGGCACTGGGATAGGGAGACCCATCCTGCCCTACTAGAAAGTCAGAGGGGCAATGGGGGAGGACATAGGAGAGAGCAGATTGGGGGAGGGGCTATACAGTGAAATTGCTGTTTTGGGGTGGTGGGTAGGGGAAAAACGGGGAGAAAATTTGTAACTCAAAATCTCGTGGAAATGAGTGATGTAAATTTCCCTTTGTCTTGTCTTTCAGACAAATCTTAGCTTTTGGTCCCCTTTAGAATATAAACTTCTTGAAGGAAGGAACTGTCTTGCTTTTTGTGTTTAGGTCCTCATTCTGAGCACAGTGCTTGGCTCATAGTAAGCACTTAATTAATATACTTCAATTCACTTCACTTGTTCAAATGCATAGGGAGATGGAGATACAATGTTATCTATAGGGAACAGCTAGAAAGGGTGGTTTGACAGAAATAGAGAATGTGGGAAGGGAAGGAATATGAAATAAGACTGAAACAGTAGATGAGAGCCAGATTGTGGAAAACCTTAAATGCCAGGCTGAAGAATGTGTATTGCATTCTAAAGGAAATATATAAGGAGTCATCGAAGCTTTTTTTTGTGCATGTCATATCTGTGTTTTAGGAATCTCAATTTGGAGAATAGATTGGAAAGGGAGAAAGTGGAAACAATAAGACCAATTAGGTACAATCCAGATTTTTGCAATGGTACAATCCAGGTTCAAGCTAAAATTGACTTTAAGAGAGAAAAAAGAAAATGACAATTTTTTTAATAGCTACAGAATCACTAACATATTGCATTTTTAACCTTTATAATATGCTATGTCCCTTTTTGTCCTTTTTTGACCCTTCAGATCCTATTTGAAGATCTATACTCTAATGGTGTTAACCTTCATTTAACTGCCTACTATGTGTCAGGCACTTCAGTAGATGCTGTGTATACAAAAACATAAAGCACAGCCTTGACCTCAAGAAGTTTCCTTCCACACAGAGAATACAGCATGTACACAGAGAAATAAAGTTAATTTGAAGAGAGAAAAAATACTATTAAAAGAAAAAAAGGGATCGTCTGCCCTTAAATAGTCATAATTGCTTTATTTATAAGAGCAGAAAGCTGGAAACAACCATGGGCGGGTAATGTTTGGAAAATGGCTGAATAAATGATGATATATTCATGTAATAGAGAACTGTATTACAAATAAAGACTCCAGTGCAATCTCCCAAGTCCTACGCTTTCTTCCCCACTGTCCCCCACTGCATCCTCTTTCCCTTGCTTAAGGAGACTGCCATGGGAGAAATTCCCAATTTACAAGCTTGGGGTCATAACCGAGCTAATCTGACAGAAAAATCTCATCTTCCCTGAAACCTTTTCTCCAACTAGACTCCTAATGCTAATGGAGTTCTGGAATGGTTTCAAATATTTTCCTGCACTCAAACCCAATTTCTTTTTCTGGAAGTTGGCCAAGTCTCTGTGTCATCAGTTTCGTTACATTTATTGGCTCACATTGAAAGGAAATGCATGTACTTGACCACAAAGGGGAGGTTCGAAAGGGTGGGCGTGGGAGTGGCATAATCTATAAAATTAAATAATGATTTTAAGCCTCTCATGTCATTTCAAACACCACAACTTGATGGTATGCTTTTCTATCACAAAACTGGTCCCTTTCCATGTTCCTGCCAACTGTCTCTCATGGAGGAATATGCTCTGTTGTTTATTACAGAATCAGAGAGTCTCAGAGTAAGGAAGACACCATGTTGTTCAAAGCTGAACAGAAACCACTCTTCACAATACCCCTGACAAGTGGTCTTCCAGCCTATGCTAGAAAACTTCCAATGATATTGGATGTTACCAATCTGTAAAATAAAGGGATTAGACCACATGATTTTTAATATTCCTCTGTTTTAAAAACCACAATCACCCAAGACAAACTATTCTACTTTTGGAAAGCCCTTGTTAAGTTTTTCCTTTCATTAAGCCAAAATTTATCTCTCTTTTTCACATTTATCCCAGTTAAAATTTTATCTTATTAGATTCAATTCATCATTCTACTCTCTAACAATCTTTTAGGATCCTGTATCTGTCATGTCCCATTAGCTATCCCTCTCAACTTTGGGTTAACTGTAAATTCAGGTAGAGTACTATCTATGTCTTTATCTATGACTTTAATGAAAAATACTGAAAAATACAGCACCAAGGATAGATCCCCAGGGCACTACACTAGAGGCATCCTACCAGGCTGACATCAACTAATTAAGTACCACTTTTTAAGACCAGTCATACAGTGAGTTCCAGATCCATCTAATGGTACCATATCTAGACCATATTTTTCCATAAGGACATAGACATATAGATTTTTAACTAGAAAGGACATTAGAGAACAACTAGCCCAATGCTTTCATTTTATAGATGAGGAAACTGAGACCCAGAGAAGTTAAATTATTTGCCTGATTTCCCATAGGTAGTAAGTACCAGGGAGCAGTGAGCTGCATATTCTTCTGTCTATCGCAGAAAGAGGGAATCCATGATGGTCTAGGACTCTTGGATCGTACTTTGGAAAAGCTCATGAAGTTCCATAGTCAAGGAAACTTGCATCTTTCTAACAATTATGGGATTTGAACCTATTTTCATATGATTAAATTCAAGTTTTAAAATCATTTATTAAGTGTCCTCTTTGTGCTAGGCACTAGGTTGGATATTTGGAATTAGAGAACCTCAGTGTTTTATAGGAAGGGTTAGGGTCCTGATCAGGGGGGTCTGATTGGTTTCCTACCCCTGAGGTCACTGGCAGGGAGACATCAATCCATTAGGAAACTAGAAGTTTCTAGGTCAATACACATGATTCCAGATGTGGAAGATTCTAAGACAGAATGGGACAGAAAGGACAGGGTACTAGGTAGGAGAAAGAATCCTGGCTAGTGAATTGAAATCCTTTTAAACAGAGAAAGACTAGGGCAAAAAAAAATCAAAGACTTTTCTCCAATTACCATGATATTTCATTAGATTAATATACCATAATTCATTGTAATTGTGGTTATTGAATATGTAGGTTGTCTCCAGCTTTTGCTATTACAAATAAAGCAGTTCTTTTTCATTCTGTATTTAAGATATAGTCTCAGCAATGTTATTCCTGGCTCCAAGGGTATAATCAACTTGATTACTATTATGGCATATTGAAAGATTGCTCACAAAAAAGTTTACACAAGTCTAGAGCAGGGGTGAGGAACTTGTGGCCTTGAGGCCGCATGTGGCTCTCTAGGGTGCAGCCTTTTGACTGAGTCCCAGTTTTACAGAACAAATCTTTTTGTTAAGGGGATTTGTTCTAGGATGTTTGGATTTAGTCAAAGGGCCATACCTGAAGACCTAGAGAGCTTACATGTGACTTCGAGGCTGCAGGCTCCCCACCCCTGGTCTAGAGTTGTATGAACAATGTAAAATAGTGACTTTCTATCCATTTTGTTGTTCTTTAGTCATTTTTCAGTCAAGTCCAATTCTTCATGACCCCTTTTGGGGTTTTGTTGGCAAAGATCCTGGGGTGGTTTGCTATTTCCTTCATCAACTCATTTTATGGCTGAGGAAACAGGCAAACAGGGTTAAGTGACTTGCCCAAGGTCACACAGCTAGTAAATATTTGAGGCTGAATTAGAAATCAGATCTTCCTGACTTCAAGCCCAGCACTCTATCTACTATACTAGTGCCTAGCTGCCACATTGTCACCCATAAATCTCACCAGCATTGCATTAACCTTTTGTTCTGCCATTTTTGACAATTCAGAAGTTATTAAATAGAATCTCAAGATTGTCTTGATATTAATTTTTCTTGGTACTATGGTATTTGTCCATCTTTGAATTACTATGTGATTGGATTTAATTCAAAAAGACTTTATCAAGTGCCTACTAAGTGCTAGGCCCAGTGCTAAGTGCTATACATACAGAGACAAAAACAGAAACAGTTCCACTTTTCAAGGAATTGACATTCTACTAAGAATGCCAGGGGAAACACAACATGTAAACAGATAGAGGATTGGCCAGTGAGGGCCTGGCCCTGGAAACATGTGCAAATATACCCATGAGGATGTCTGGCAAGCCTTCTTCTGGAGATCTGTGAGGACATGGGATGGAGAGGCCCTTATCTCCTCTTTAGAGCAGATGAGAGTATTCTCTATTACCTGTTTACCTGCTACATGGTGAAGAAAAGACATTTTGGTGGGCTGCTGACCCAGAACTTCATGTGGGTACAAAAGGCATTCAGCAACCAAATCAGCTTCTTTGTTTGTTTTTTTTACTGGTGATGATTAAGGTGAGAAGTGCTGCTTGCTGCCACATAGAGAAAGAGATAAGTAAACAATGGCCTGCTCTTTCTGCCTGGGTCAACACATGTCCATGAATGCGACACAGCTGATTTTCTGTGTCTGTTACCTCTATTCTTTTCTTCTTCTCTAAGCTAATGAAGTCTTGGTGACGGAACTGGCTAGTCAACAACGTTGGGGTGGGACAAAGGTTGGGAGAGCAACCAGAGGTCTAAAAATTTTTATATTGGAATTTGTTGGTAGCAAAGTCTGGGTCGGCCCTGAGGAATAACTTGCTTGCCAAGTTGCTAGCAATAGATAAACACCAAGATGCTATGTCTGGTAAGCAGGAGAGTGACCCTGTGCATTGGTGATGCCACATTTGGAAATGAATTCAGTAGGGGAAATACTTTGTAGCAACTAAGTTTGAGCCCCCTCTATCAAGGACCAAGATGGTGGAAAAGATGATGTGTTCCAAGTTCAGGGAAGGAGGGGAACTTTTATACTTCTCTTCTTGCTGTATCTTTTCACTAAATATGCCTTTGTTGTTTGGTTAAATTGATAGTTGGATGCAAATTACTGTAATCAATTATAATAAGAAGATATTAACTATCACTAACAATTAATATTGGGGAGAGCACAGTGGAATAGTGGTTTGAGCTGAAAACATTATAAAAAATGTCATTGTCCCTTAACACCATGAAGGGGAGAGGTAGTCAACCAAGTCTAGGAACTTGACTTGCCAGTACTAGTGGAAATTGGAACAAGACCCCTCAGAGTCTGAATGGGCTACACAAAATATGTACACAATAAATACTAAGTAATTTTGGTGGTGGTAGGGAAGACAAAGAACTTGGGTAATCAGAAAAGACCTCTTAATATCTTGTACACTCTCCTTCAAAAATTGCTTAGCCATATCTTTTAACTATTTCTCCAGTGGGGAACACGTCATATTCTTCTAGATATGCATCAGTTCCTTATAAATTCTTAATGCCAGACTTTTATCTGGTAGATCCACTGTGAATATTTCCCCAATTTATTTTCTTTTTTATGTTATAAATGGTTTTTGTCATGTAAAATCTTTTCATCTTTTCAGAACCATCAATTTTACCTATAATAAATTTATTTGTTTGATTAAAATGTTCTACTTAAAAACTGAGAAAAAATATTTTCTTTTCTTTTATTTTTAACAATTCTTTTTTTCTATTTAGGTCACTGGCCATTTGATTTTATTGTAGTTTCACAGATGTCAGAAAAAAGCAAACTTACACTCCCCAGTGTGCTCTGTGGCAGGTACCTCCCGATACTATGGGACTTCATTTCCCAGGAGACTGCGTGCTTCTGGCACCTGAAGATAACACTGCAATGAGAAACCTGTATGCAGACAGGAAGTGTCAGTAGGGCAATAAGGACTTCTAGGTTAGAGGAATAAGGGAAACCATATAGAGAAAGCTTGTACTGGCAGCACTCAGTACAGAACAGCAGTAGCACAAACTCTTTTTGATAACAGCTGAGATTTTGCTAAAAAGAGGAAAAGAGTCAAGCTGGAGTGCACAGATGCCAGCAAATAGCAGTTTCCTGCTCAGGCAGCAAGACTGACTGAATTAAATACTAGATTTTCCCCTGAGTGTTAGTTTTCCTATGGATTGTTTCCTAGGTTTTCTTGGTAGAGGTTAGGCAGCACTCAGAGCTGACATGAAATACAAACAAGTTCAAAGATACAAGTGACAGACAGAGACAGAGACCAGAGGAGAGAAACAAAGAGACAAGAAGAGAGACAATGACAGAGAGAGAGACAGAGAGACACTATTGAGGAATGGGCTTTGAAATGTGTTTTTCTATTCTTTTAATAATTATTTTAGTCAAAATTAAATGTTTTAATTTTGTAATTCATGCTTTTTCCTAATCTACTAGTGAGGTACAAGCTTCAGTTCAAATGGTTTTAGAGGTTCACAGTTAGTCTGAGATGAGGTCTCGAGTCAATTAAAGTTCATTTAATTGCAAAATTACTCCCTATTTGAACACAGTAGTTCATATAAATCCAGAATTGAGTGGAATGAGAACAATAGCTATGGGTAGGCATAAACTGAACCTATTATTTGCTATTCGCCTATCTAGTTTTCCCAAAAACCATGTTCATTGAATATTGGCTCCATTCCCAAAACCATTTTCACTGAATAATGGCTCCATTCTTCAGTCTTCTAGAAACATGAGCTTAGCATACATTAAAAATCTCTTATGTACACTATTTTTCAGTTTTCAATTGTTCCATTAGTCAATCTCTATTTTTTCAAAGTATCTGATAATTTTTATAAGTGCTGATTTATAGCATATTTTTAAAATATGGAAAATGTTCCTCTTTTTAAAATATATTTTTCTTATATTTTTTGTTTATTTTTATGTGAATTATGTTATGCCTTTATCGAATTCTATAAAGTGATCAATTGATGTTTTGTTTGGAATTCCATTAAATCTCTATATTTGAGAAGTCCTTGGCCTTTTACTTTATTTGTTCAATCTAACCATAAACAGCAATTATCCATCAATTTGTTCATTTCTTCCTTGATTTTTATCAAGACCGTTTTGAAAATATCTTCATACAGATCTCTTGTGTGACTTGATAAGTTAATATCCAAATAACAGATACATTTGTATTATTGAAAATTATATTTCTCTTTTAATCAATTCATCAAGGTTGATGGTTTATAGAATTGTAAATTATTTTGTAGGTTTATCTCAAAGTTATTTTGCAAAGGTTATTATCTCAATTAATTATTTTATTCAGTGTCTTAGATTTTTAAAAAATAAAAACCATGGCATGTTGAAAATAGTTTAACTTCTTCACTACAGATCATTTTCATACTTCATGATGTAAGGAACATAGTGCCAAAATGCCACACTGCTTTTGCCAAATATGGAGTATTGTAGTGAACCAAAAGAGTAAGAAGCCTAGCAGAGACTCTACACCCAGACCTAGGGAGGGCAGCACAATAACATCATTAGAAGACAGAGGGGGTCCCACATCATCTGAGGCATAAATTGTCTTTCTATGCACTCATCCTGGACACGTGCATTTCCTGCATGTATATCCCTGAATTATGATCCCTACATGTGCTTACTCTCTGGAGGGACAGTATGCCTTAGGTTTATGAGACAAATGTTCTAAATGTGCTAAATGATTTCTTTGAATTAATTGTGGCATTTGGCTTAATAGAGAAAAAGTAATCCCAGCAAAAAAAAACTTCATTCCCCTTAAAAAATGTTAATCTCAGTTCTTATTTTCCATTCGATCCATTGATTTGTTTCTTTTCTAGTCTTATTTTTTAAGCATAGACTCTTCTCTCTCTCTCTGTCTCTCTCTCTCTCTCCCTTTCTCTTTTTCACTCACTCGCTCTCTTCCCCCGCCACACTTATGTGTTCATGTATTTATAATTATATATAATGTATCTTACCTTCAAAAACAAACAAAAATGAAACCAAAATAGAAATTGCAAATGATTGTACACAGAGTTGTAAACCTCTATAATTTGCCATTTAACTCCAACTCAAATGATGTGGACATTGAGACAGTGGTACACCATGTCATCCTTCTTTTCTTGATTATTTTTGACCTGGTTATTTAGGAGCAATTGGTTGCTGTTATTATTGTCTTCAATGATAATACTTGTAGGCACTGTCTATATTGTAATTTTGGTTCTGTTTTCTTCATTCTATATAATTTCATATTGTCCTCACATTCCTTTGCATTTGTGACTACAGTTCCCTATTATACAATTATATTTGTGAAGATATATTCATATGCCAAATTTTGTTAAGCCATTCCCCCAATCACTAGATATGTGGTTAGGAATTTATAACTTCTCCATAGTTTCAAAAACTAAAAAATTTCATTTTCCTCTAGTATTTTTTTAAAATTTAGATTCTTTTTGGAACTTTTTGTCCTATAAAATACAGTGGAAGTATTCGATTTTCCAACAAATTGATATCTAATTTTCCTAGTGATTTTTGTTCAATAATGAATACTTTCCTCAATGTGACCTTAGGCTTGCTGAATATTGACTATAGCATTCTAGTTCATTATTACGTAATATCTTCTGTTGTACTATTAGTTTTCTAGGTTTTATCCAGTATCAGATTATTTAGATAATTATTATTTTATAGCATAACTTAGTATCTTACAGTTAAGTCCTCCATGCTTATTTTTCTTTTTCCATAATTTCCCTTGATATTCTCTGTCTTTTATTTTGCCATATGAATTTTTTTATTACTTTAATCATTTAAAATGTATCACTATTATTTTGGTGAATATAGTATTAAAACTATAAATTAATTTGCATAGAATCATCACGTTTACCATATTATCTCAGAACAACCATGAATAGTGAATACCTCTTTAATTATTTGTTCCTTCATTTCTATAAAAATTATTTTATAGTTGTCTCTATGTGTTATATTTGTTTCTTAGTAGATTAATTTCTAGGTACTTCATTCATGTCATCATAATTTAAGCTAGTATTTCTCTATAAATTTTTTTGTTTATGTTGTTCTTACAGGAATGCTGGTGACTTTTATGTGGTCATATTCCATTATTTTATTCAAGTTGTTTTTTTTTTCCTTATTAATGGTTTTGTTGATTTTTGTGGGGTTTTACATACAAATTGCCAATCCACAGAGAGACTGGCAGAGGAAACTTCCTCATCTATCATCTACCAATAAAATTACAGGTCAAATCTCTATTCTTATCTCTTTATTAATGCTTATTTAATTTATTTTTTGTTAAACTTTATTTTTATAGTTAGCATACCTAAGATTAGGCTGAATAATAATGGTGAGAATGGGTGGCCTTGCTTTAACCCTGTTCTTAGCGAGAAAAGTTCATAAAATTTTAGTTAGAGAGCTGGAAGAGACCTGAAAAGTCAAGTAGTTCAGATCTCTCATTTTAGAGATGAGGAAACTGATGCCCAGTGATGTTAACTGACTTTTCCAAGGTCACACAAATAGCAAACAACAGAGGAAATACTCTTGCCTGCACCCAGTATGCTTTCCACCGAGCCATGCATTTAGAGTTTGTTTATTACATGTAATCCTGGTTCTAGGGTTCAAAGAAACATTTTCTTTGTCTTGAAGAACATTCCTTCCATTACTATACTTCTGGATGTTTTTAACATAAATGTGTATTGTATTTTATTAAGGGTTTTATCTATATCCATTGAGATAACCATATAGTTCTTGTTATGTTCATTATTCATATGATTTATTATGATAAGTATAACCCTAAATATAGAATAAATTCATGAAAGAGCATTTGTCAAAGAGTTATTATGTTCAAAGCATTACACTAAGCTGTAGGGATAAAAATAGAAAAGCAAAACAGTCCTTGTTCTCAAGGAACTGACATTCTAATAGAGGGAGTTCTAGCTGCAGGTCAAATGGAAATGTCACCTAGTCTTAAGGTCCAGTGGCAAAGCAGATGTTATGTTCAGTTCAGTGAGCATTTAACCCGAAAGAAAAGGAATCCAGAAGGAGATGATTAACAGTGTCAGAAGCTTCAAAGAGATCAAGGAGGAGGAGAAGGATTGAGAAAAGGTGAAAAGGATAGGAAAGGATCCTTAAGCCAGGGAGCCAAGGAACAGAGATGAGGAGGGAGATAACTTAAGTCATGGGGGACAGCTAGTGAAAATACATAGGACTGTTTTTGTGAGACTCAGCAAGAAGACCATTGTCAGGGAGAAAAGGAAAGGCTGAGGGAGAAAATGGTAAATTATACCACAAGAAGAGGCATAAAAACATACTAAAGTGGAGGGGAAGGAAGGAAGGAAGGAGAGGAACATCATATGATCATTACTCTCATTGGTTCTGATTTAAAGAGAGATCAATATGAACAGTTAAGTTTAGATTCTAACATGAAAAGACACAAAAACTCATAACAATAGAGGGAAAAGAGGGAGGGAGAGGAGCACTGTATGAACTTTACTAGCATTGGTTTGGGTTTGAGGAGGGAATAACATAGTCTGTTAAGAATAAAAATCTATTGTGCCCTACAGGCAGTAGGAGGGATGGGGTGGGGTGTAAGAAGGAGGAGGGTGGTTAGAAGGGAAGGAAAGAGTAGTAAAGGAAAAGGATAGGTAAAGGGGGGGACACAGGGAGGGAATACTGAGGGAGGCGGTAGTCTATATGGTAGTAGTTACCATATATGCACCAAATGGTATAGCATCCAAATTCCTAGAGGAAAAGTCAAGGGAATTAGAGGAAGAAATAGATAGCAAAACAATACTAGTGGGGGACCTCAATCTTCCCCTCTCTGAACTTGATAAATCTAACCTCAAAATAAACAAGAAAGAAGTTGAGGAGGCAAATAGAATTTTAGAGTGGCTAGACATGATAGATCTCTGGAGAAAACTGAATGGAGATAAAAAGGAATATGCCTTCTTCTCAGCAGTACATGGCCCATACACAAAAATTGACCATGTACTAGGGCATAAAAATCTCACAATTCAGTGCAGAAAAGGAGAAATATCAAACACATCTTTCTCAGATCATGATGCAATAAAAATTATATGCAATAAAGGGCCATGGAAAGATAGACAAAAAATTAATTTGAAAGTAAATAATTTAATCCTAAAGAATGAGTGGGTCAAACAAGAAATTATAAAAACAATTAGTAACTTCATTCAAGAGAATGACAATAATGAAACATCATGCCAAAATTTGTGAGATGAAGCAAAGGCAGTTCTTAGGGGAAGTTTTATATCCCTGAATGCATACTTGAAAAAATTAGAGAAAATGGAGGTCAATAAATTAGACATGCAATTGAAAAAGCTAGAAAAAGAAAAAATTCAAGATCCCCAATTAAATACTAAATTAAAAATAATGAAAACAAAAGGAAAGATTAATAAAATTGAAATTTTGAAAACTGTTGAACTTACAAATAAAACT